>CAUYTI010020605.1:0-63412 GCA_963575145.1 Galago senegalensis | reverse complement strand
TTTTTTTTCAAATTGATTATTGTTGGTATATATGAAGGCTACCAATTTATGAGTGATTTTGTAGCCTGAGATGCTGCTATATTCCTTGATCCCTTCTAAGAGTTTTGCAGTAGAATCCTTGGTGTTTTCCAGATATACAATCATATCGTCTGTGAAGAGTGAAAGTTTGATCTCTTCTGACCCTATATGGATGCCCTTGATTGCCTTTTCTTTCCTAATTGCAATGGCTAATACTTCCAATACAATGTTAAAGAGCAGTGGAGACAATGGGCACCCTTGCCTGGTTCCTGATATGAGTGGAAATGATTTCAATTTAACTCCATTGAATATGATATTGACTATAGGTTTGCTGTAGATAGATGGCCTCTATCAATTTAAGAAATGTCCCTTCTATACAAATTTTCTTAAGTGTTCTGATCATGAAAGGGGTGCTGAATATTATCAAAAGCTTTTTCTGCATCAATGGAGAGAATCATATGGTCTTTGTTTTTGAATTTATTTATGTGATGAATTATATTTAGGATTTATGTATGTTGAACCAGCTTTGGGACCCTGGGATAAAACCTACTTGGTCGTGATATATAATTTTTTTGATGTGTTGCTGGATTCTGTTTGTTAGGATTTTGTTGAATATTTTCACATCAAAATTCATTAGTGATATTGGTCTATAATTTTCTTTTCTTTTTTTTTTTTAATTGAATGTTAACTATGTACATTAATGCACTTCTGGGGTACAGTGTGGGGTTTTCATATGCATTCTAAAATACTTCCATCGAACTGGTCAACACAGCCTTCATGTCATTTTCTCAGTTATTGCTTTAAAACATTCACATTCTACTCTTAGAAAGATTCACCTGTACCCCTATAAGACAAACCTCAGAAGTGATCCCTCCAAACCCTCTCCCTCCTCCCATTCCCCCCTTCCTTCTCCCTCCCCCGTCTGCATGTTCTTAGGCTATTTGGTTATAGCTTTCATATAAAATGTATAAATTAGTCTCATAATAGGGGTGTGTACATTGGATACTTTTTTCTCCATTCTTGTGATACTTTGCTCAGAAGAACATTCTCCAGCTCCATCCATGTGAACATGAAGGATGTAAAGTCTACATCCTTCTTAATGACTGCATAGTATTCCATGTTGTACATATACCACAGTTTATTGATCCATTCGTGGATCGATGGGCAGACACTGAAATTCTAATCACCAGAGAAAAAAAGACCTTAAAGTAGAAAATGCAACTTATATTCTAATGTGGGTATTCATAGAAAAGGAACCATGAAGCCCAAATGTATAGTGTATAAAATTGGTCTTGTTAATGTCTTTTAATATAGTGTTTATAGTTAAGTATTGCAGTCTTCATTCCTTCAAAGGATACTCAAATAATTTTGGTTTAGGTATCCCATGGAATACTATGCAGCATTAACAGACAGGGAGATTTTAGATTTTATATGTTTACCTGGATGGAGGTGGAACATATTCTTAGTAAAGTTTCTAAAGAATGGGGGAAAAATACTCAATTTACTCAATACTTTTATGAAACCAATATATAAATACTTACTCATCCATATGAATGATAAAACACAAAGATAGTCTAGAAAAAAGAGGGGAGAGGAAAGAGAAGGGAAGGGAGGAGGGTGGGCCAGTGGGGAGAGGGTACTTGGTGGGACCTCACCTAATGTACACAATGCAAGGGCACATTCCAAAACAACTAAGATGGTATTATAAATGTTATACCACAAAAGTAAATGAGGTGATGGTTGTGTTAACTAGTGTGATTTAAGCATTCTACATTGTATATCAAATCCTCACATTGTACCCCATAAATGTATGCAGTTATGATTTAATAAAATTTAACTTAAAAAAGCTTGTTTAATTTTCCCTTGTCATTTTTCTATTGTCATTTTCTTGAAAATGTTCATCTATCAATCCTCTCCTTCCATATGCATAATGTTTGTTTACTCAATTATTAGAAAATTATAAGATTATTCATATAGATTGAATTTTGTTTAAATTTGACCCAACAAAGCAGGCAGTTTTTCCGCTTCCTCTCATTAAGTTTCTCAATGTTGACATTCTATCACTCAAATAAGGTCATTCATATTTATTGCATTCCTCCAAAATTTTAAATCTACAGAATCCCCTTTTGTTGTTTAATATGTGTGGCATCATCTACTCGTGGCAAGTTAAGTCCTATATTCTCCAGAGTTCAGCCAATGAGTGAGGTCTGTTCACACCGTTTATTTCTTAAAGTTCCTGAATGTCTTCTGTCTTGGTTAGTTAATAAGCTTTGAAAGATCTAATTACTTCATACCAATGCAGTAAGATCCAACAGACAATATCCTCTCTATTAATTTATTATATAATTTATGTACATAAAATTATTAAAACAGAAAAAACGTCCCTAGGGAGTATTCCCCTTCTCTGTGTCTTTCAAAGTTTTCTGATTTGTGATTACTTGTGACTCCTGTTCATTAATGTTACCTATTATATTCTGGAACAGAGAGAATTGTACAAATTGAGGTGAAATTTACATAATGATGTTTTAGATTATATTATGTGGGTGAGGTATGTGTAGAAATAGCCGTCAAATAAGAATCCAAGGTTGCTATTGAGCAAACACAAAAGGTGAAGACTGGTAAACAAAAGTGAAGGAAAAGAGGCGATTCTGGATGTTGATGGTAGGAGAATTTATAAGCTGAAGAGTCTCTCGTTATCTCTGATGCCAAGAAAAAAAGGTCGAAAATTCTGAAGCCCCCAAGCTCAGTCAAGCGGAGAGTAGTGAGACAGGTCAGCAGACGTCCCATAGTCCATTTCAGTGTAGGGGAAATATCTGAATGGAGCTTGATATTGACAATGATGTTGGACCCTGATAAAACCGTAAATAAATGTAATGGGGACAGTTATAGGACATTGAATAGAATCAGGCTAAGAAAATACCAAATGATGTGGTCATTGCTTTTTTTCCTCCAAGAGCCTTACAAGTACACAGAGATCCATCCTAAGGAGTCCATCTCCTATTCTTTTTTTTTTTTGCAGACCTGACCACAGGCAATTGCAGAGGCTTTCCCTGGTAGGCTTATGAGGGGCGCTGTCCTCCCTACACTAGACCTGGTGCCCAGTGTGGTGTTACCTCTGAAGCCAGTCGTGGGCTCAGACCTCCCTGGGGGCCCATGTTTTTTCCATATTTATATTTCTAACTCTGTCCTCTTCATTCTTAGGTATTTTTAGCTGAACAGTAGAGGAGAGATATTTTTCAAGCAGCTGCATTGAGACTTTTTTAGGGAGAAGTGAGGAGTCTGGAAGACACTTCTCCCCCTCTAACCGGGTTTGCAGCACACACTCACGCCTAACTCCTCCCTCCACTCCCTTTGACTTCAGGGTCCTTACGACCCCCTGAGTCTTCTGCTCTGCTCTCTCTACACAGGGAGACCAACCCCCAAGGCCACCCTGATCTACTTGACCACAGTTAGTTGTGTTGTCCTGTGGGGGAAAATGGAATGATTAGAGACTAGTTCCTTCTATGTATTTTAGACTCATCCTCATGCCATCACAGTTAGGTGATTAAAACTTCTGTATTTTTAACTTGTTGCTTTAATCAGTGACTTTGATATCTAAACAGCTCAGCTTTCTCTCCCAGCTTAGATGGAGGAGAGGCACATCACTGAGAAAGATAGAAATCTTGACATAAAACTGAAAGAAATGATGACTCCGCATCCCTTTTTCTCATTCCTAATTCTAATTTAAAAGCACAGGAGGAAGTTAGCATCTGTTTTTATGTAGTGAGGAGCCTAATCACATAAATCATTCTATAAGCAATTAATTGTTATCGGTGACTCAGGTGGCATTATACTGGAGTTGCAGAAAAATCTAACCCGGGGGAATCTGACACTGTCTTTTCAGTTCTCTGCTGTAGGTTATAATTTCACTAGCACAGTTGAGAAAAGCGGCACTAATTAATAAAAAATACGTTCAAACTCTCCAGTAAGTCTGAATAATCTTTGCTAACTGTAGAAAGTAAATAGCTGTGTGGTAGTATACAATTTCCCACTGGACCTCAAAAGTGCTATCTTGATAACTTATATACCATCTTATGTTTATGTTCTATACTAACAAAAATGTTAAAGTAAGCAAATGTAGCTGTTTAGCAAACTGTTCTTTTGCCTTTTGAGTGTATTGATGTAAAATGATTTTTCATTTTTTTTTAAGATTAAGGTCATTAATTCTTCAGATATCAGCTTGGGATGCTTACAAAGATTCTTTAGTTTTTCTCCCTCATTCTGTTCCTTCCTGTAATATCCTTACTAGGCTCAGAACCCAGGTACTGTTACCATGTCACTCACAATATACTTTTTTCTTGGCTGTGTAAATAATATTGTTCTTTATTCTCAAGGACAAATTTTCAAATAAAAATGTTTCTGTTCTTGCTGTTGATTTTGAAATCCATTAATGTGGAAATTCTTTCTAGAATACTCCACTTTCATGTAGAATTTTTTGGTGTCTAAAGATCTTCCTGTGAATGTTAAAAGTATAATAAAGTACATAAAAGTGCACTTCAAACTTTAGAAAATAAGTTATGTGTGTTTCCCAGTCCTGCTATCCTAGAGATACCAATGTCAGCTACACAGCAGTTCTTCTGTGGGCCTACCTCATACATTTTATAAGAAAACCAGGTCCTTGAAGTTCTTCCAAAATAGTTTTCTCGACTTACAGGGCTCCAGTAATGAATATAGTAACACATGACTCCATTTTGACAGTTCATTGGCCCTGCTGTTAGTATGAAGTACAAAATGTTAGGTTACATTGTTTTCATTTCTAAGGTAGAGTTATAGTTGAGTCCTTCACCCTGGGGCCCTCCCACTGTACACATTAGGTGAGATCCTGCCAATTGCCCTTATGACAATATTGGCCTGGGAAAGGATTTTATGAAGTTTTCTTGAAAGAATCAGTGAGATGAGCTGCTGCTGTCATCATTGGTGAATCTGTAGATGCCCAGGGTTTAAGGGAGGGGGGTTTACAGAATATCAGTGCCCAATGTTGAAGGAGCCAAAACGTAACTGCAGCCATCGCCAGCATTGCCGGCGGCTCTTGTCACTTCACGGGGCACCGTCTTGCTGAACTTCCTGCACCTTGAGCCCGCTTTGCTCATGCTCAGACTCTGCTGCTCACAGCGTGGCCTGCTCCTGTCACACAGACACCTTACACTTGTTTTCAGATTCTGGGCATAGCGCCCCCTTATGCTCTGTTTGGGTATAAATACAAGCAGAGTCAGGCTACATTTTAATTGTCAGCTGTTCACACCTCTTAGTAGTCCAACCTTCCAATGCTGATGCAATTTTTTTGCAACAAAGCTGAGATCTCTCCTATCAGAGTCTTTGAAACATGTGAAACTAACACCCCCTCGTTCGCCCACCTGAATTTCCTGCCAGCTATGATAAACGCAGTTCTGGCCCAAACTAAGAAATTCACTTTACCCAACACATCTGCCAGATTTTACCATTTTTCTAATGAAAGTTTTGACTTCGGTATTAATTATGCCTCATTCTGAATGGGAAAATCACGAAATTAACCATTGAAAGATAATTTTCCATCATAAACTCCAAAAAAAGGTCATTTTGAAAAATGTTTTAGCAAAATGAGGTTACGTACTGATTACTTGCTTTACCTCTTGTAGAAGAAGACCATGATTTTCAGGTACAGCACTGCGTACACATGGTGGATGCCATTATCAGCTCTGGCTGACTTTATACAGCTTGCCTCCAAAGTTCACAACAACCGAAGAGATAAATGCTTTGCTAATATGAAACTATAAAACAAATGCATTTTCTTTTCTCTGCTGACTCTTATATTCATTCCAGATGGTTTGTTACTTGGATGGCTTAGACTAGATGCAGTCTACCGACCAGCAGTGACAACATCATCAGGAAGTTTGCGTGAAATGTAGAATCACAGGTGTCACGGCAAACCTACTGAATTAGAATCAGCATTTCAGTAAGCTCCTCTTGTGCACTTTAACATTTGATAAATGCTGGAATAACCATTGGCTGGCTGTTATCTAATCATTCCAAGTTTAGCGGTTTCTCTTTCAACCAATAAATTATAACCAAATGACTTCATTCATAAACGTTATCTCCTACTCTTCACCACACTCTTGGAGTGTTTCTCATATAAAGTGAATTGATGAACTTGTTAATAAGCAATGCTGGTCTTGAATACCATTATTTTGATTTTAATCTGCAGGAATTCACGATGAATTTGCATTTAACAGAATCACCTCGGTAATTTGTTTCCTCATTTCACTATTAGTACTGCCCAATTTCTTTCTGTATCTTAAGTAATTTTTCAAATAATGTAAGTTTCAACGTATTTACCAGAAGTCTTTAATCCAAGCAGGTAATCACAACAACATGATTAAAGTGATGTATTTACCACAAGTTAAGGGTGTGTTCCCATTGCACTCTGAAATGTCTTCAGTATTTTTCAAAAGGTTTCTTTATTTCACATTGCCGGCAATGCTCCCAGGGTTCTTAGCAATGGATGAGCATCGAAATTACCAAAGGGAAGTTCTAATGGCTCATTCCTGCTTCATACACCAGACCTTTTAAATAGATAGTGGAGGGCGCATGTGGGAAGATCTTAGGGAGGAGTCATATCCTGATGGGCTTGCAGTGGAGTAATGATGGTTTTATAAGTTTGAAATGAATACTCACTTATTTAATGTTAGTAGATTAGAAATATTATTAGGAATAGAGAACAAAGTCTAGACAAAAGGAGACAGTTATGAAGGTTTCAATTTGGGTTGATTTTCCGGGCTCTGAGGACCAAGTGTGAGATCCTGTCACTTTAATATTTCTGCAGCCTGGTGTGTTGTGTATCCCTCCCTCCCCTCCCCCACAGCTACAGCACAGCAGCTGGCTGGAGGCCTTGAAGCTGCTTTCTGCCAGGGCAGGCTGTGTGCTCTGAGGGAATGGTCTTTGGGAGTTGAGAATCTGAATTCTTTCAACCATCCAACTCAGGAAGACTTGCTCTGGACCAGAGAAGGAGAAGAAAGATCTCTTTTCTTCCATCACCTTGATTGGGGTAGAGGAGTCTATCTGTTTGGACACAAGGCTGTTAAGAGTATTAAAACATCACATCTGTGGTGTGTGACTGTGGGTCAGCCAGGATTTGGTCCCTGAGTTGGCCTCTGATTGGCTTCCTTATCAAGACTTTGTTTACATTAAGACCATTATACTTTGAAGCAGCAAAAAGCAACAAGTAAATCTTTGCAACTAACATAATCAGCTGTAAAGTTAGTCTAGTTAGTAGCAATGCAAGCACAGCAAGAACAGATTTATGATTGTAACACTGGTGTACCAAATAGCTTTCTGACACTCGGGTGGCATACTGGAAGCCTCACAAAGAAGGGTGTGCCTCCTCCTGAGCCCCGCTGCTCTTAAAACTATCTCTTTGTCTGTGTCTATTATTTCTCAATACTAATATTCTGTAACTCCTACTAATATTTTTCTTCAGTTCCCTCACACCACCAGGACACTAGGAAGTACACCCACCACATATGGCAAGTCATGATCCGTGACAAGATAGAAGTGGGTGGTTCTCTAGGCCCCCAAATTTTGGAAAATAAAAGAAAGAGTCAGCAAAGAACAAGAGAAAGAAAGAAAAGAACCCAGCTATGGCAACAGTGAAAATCAGTTAAGAACTATTACTACAGAGTAGGAACTAGAAGAAGTCACTTCTTCTTATAGGGCCTAAGCAACTGACTCAGCCTTGCCCCAAACTCAGAGTGATGCTCTCTCTAAATAGGAATTAAACAGTAATTGTTCATAGAACCTTACTGATTTCTTTTCCTATGCCCTGTGACTGACTTTCAAATCTTTATCTTCTCAGCCCTGAATTTTTTGCCCAGACCCTTAGCTTCTCTATCAAACAACACTCCCCTATCCATTGTTGACTGCCTCATTCACCACACTTACGATGCGTGAATTTCCCGTGATCGGCTGATCTTCCCTGGCTGCCGTCGTCACAGCTCTTAGCATTAGTTCTAATATTAGCCACTTATCTCCCAGGCAGCTTTTTTCATTTTGTGACATGACTCTTTTATTTTTTTTATTTTTATTTTTTTGCTTCACTATTTATCTTTTAATTTCAGAATATATTACAGGACACACATACATTGGGCTGCATAGTTTGTTTTGTGCATTTCCAGTCAAAGTTATAAATGTGCTTTTCACCTAAAATGTGATCATTCTGCTCATTAAGTGTGAATTAACCCAACCCCTCCTTGTGCCTTCCACCTAAATGATTCCTATTTTTACTTCCCTACATGACTCTTTTATTTTAATGATACATTTTTAATTTATAAAACCCATGTCTGGTCTTACTCTTGGGGAAGTAAAATCAATCTATACTCTCCAAATCAGAATCCCCTGTGAACACAGACTCCTGTGTTCATCTTTTATTATTTTATACTTACTTATCACCATCTGGTCTCTAAACACAGCTTAGAAAGATATAAGGAAAGGCTTATCTATGGATAGCCGGTGTGACGTAATGTTTCAATATAATGGATTGATTTGAAGAAATAAGGTATAATAAATTATTCTCTGTATTATCTTTAAAGATGGTTTTGTTTTTTTTAAGGAAGTAAATAATACTCTCAAGAGCTCAATTAATGGTAGTTGGTAGATAAATGCCTCAAAGCCCAGTTGATTTCATTTTGTTTTCTCTTTGAATTTGCCATCACCTCTTTATTATTAGTTGGGTGAGCTTAGTAAAGTTTATTTTTTCTCTGAGCTTCAATTTGTCATTTATTCTATTGGAAAAAATAGTAAATGATATAAAGGAACTAGTGAGCACCAATCAGAGTTCCCATAATTCTATATTCCATGCAACCATAATACTTCCCAAAGCCTCGAGGGACTCATGTAAGGTTTTGTTATTTTTCAAGTAAGAACAAAAGCTAATTCCACAACTACCTGTACTATCGTATAATAACAAGAAAACACTTTAGCATCAAGAGTGACACAAACTCAGAATAAAAATATAATATTTTCAACCTAAAACATTCTACTTTCAAAAATACTCTAACTTATGTACTTTGTTTTCATTTTACTTTCAACGTTTGAATATTTTATCATGAATAGAGCAATCTGCAGGCAGCCTAATTTAAGCATAAAGCAGGTTTTCAACACACAATTAGCTTTAGTCCTTTCTTAATGTTACAATTAGCTATGAATTTTAAGGCAACAATTATTTTACTTTGTAAAAGATGAAAATATTCTTACTCTCTAGTCAAGTACAGATAAAAACACATATTTTTAATTTTATTTCCCATAGTATATCATAAGACTAAAAATCAAGCCTCTTATTAATATTCACAGTCTATTCCGATAATTTTATTCAGAAAATGGAATTTTATTTTGAAGATCCACTCTGTGCATTACAGTGAAAACCAATAGTGGAAACCATGACACCTTTGAGATTTCTATGGGATTCTGATATATGGTTATTACACTTGAAGGAAAATATTAACTACAAAAACCATATAATGACATTTTACTACAACTTTAAGTTATCTTTTTAAATAATCCTTAAAATTCTACTAAATTTTTTGAACAGGAACACTTCAAATAATTCAGGAAAAGTCTTTCCGTTGCCGTTAGTGATTATTAGCCTTTCAACTGGATAATCATTTTCGTAGCTAGTGTTTTCATTTATAAGAGTTAACCAACTGTTCAATATTGTAATTCAAAAATGCATCCTCATTTTCAGCTGATAAACACTGCACATTTTCTAACAGACTGTGTTCCCTTGAGTAATATCACGATGTATTTTCTTTGATGTATTTATGCCCCTGGTTGTCAATTAGCTAAGTAGAAACTGCTATTCTTTGAAGCGTCTTTATTTCTCTGATGAGAAGTTTTCTGGTATGTCATCTGTCAAAGTGTCAAGTAGGAAAGGTAGAGGTTTCTGAACTTTCGAGAATATTTACCCAAATCTCTGTATGTCACGTATTTAAGTCAGGCTCTTTTCAAGTAATTTTGTTAAGTCATAAAAGTATCAAAAGTTCACATATTGAAGAAAAAAGGAGATTCTCAGAATATACATTTCTTTTGCTTTATTGATAAAGCATCAAGAATGAATTGAAAAATTCCTGTGTAAGGAACTGAGTGGGAGGTGGAGAGAAAGGTCCAGATTTCTGCACTAGATATATTAAGTCTGAAAGTTCAAAACACCTACTGGACAAACCAATGAAGATCAAGGACAGAATGAAACATTTACTAACCATCAGCAGGTAAAACTTATGTAGAGCTAAGATACTGGACAATCTCATGGAGGCAGAAAATAAATATCACTGGAACACTGCGATATGATAGGCCAATCAGAAGTAAAGGGAAACAGAGGAAACTTGAGCAGCTGGTGGGTGGAGTTCCACATTTCACAAAGTGGCTGTCTGCACACATGCCACTAAATGGTGAGGAAACTTATGATAAGTCAGCATCGTGTCTGACAAAGATCACTGGTGACCGTAACACAAACAACCTCAGGGAAATAGAGGGTCATAAACCAAAGTAATTAAGGCCTAAAGAAAGCTGAAAATAATGTTTCTACATATAATAGACAATTTGAGACTTTCGAGAAGAGGAAAATATATTAGTTATATTTCCTCATACGACTTCTCAAAATATTCATATGACCTGTCCAAACATTCACATTGATTGTAGCTGTAGTGAGTGGTTTCATCCCATTTACTTTATCTTTTTTCCTGAGCTTGGTTTGGGTTTCCTTAATGCTGTTTCCTCTATTTTTTGAAAAGACTATAACATTTTTGAAACTTTTTTTCACAGATGTTGTTTCAATATTTGTTCTTTGTAGGATCTTTTGTTGGGGGAACTATCCAAAAGTTAGTGAGCTCTTGGTTTTTCGGTCAGTATCTAGAAATTAGTAGGTACCTCTTCCACAATCTGAAAGGGAAGGTGGGATGATGCCTGGAATACCACATGGCTTTACTCATGGATGTCAATCAGCCAGGGCTTAATCTCCTAGTAGACCCATGTTCTCAAGAGCACATAAAACAGAAACTCAGCCAGTGCATGAGACAAGGGCTACAAATCCTTGAAGAGTGGTTGCTCGTATGTTTCTGATTCAGAGTGCAAAATTTGAAATATGCTAGAAGGGAGTTTTCATGCTCCTTCTGAACAGAATTGCCTGACCCAAAGTACTTTACAAAATCTTTACTGGGGAAACTAATGTTGAGTAGAGCAGAATTATTTTTCCGCTGTGTTCTAGAATATTATGGTTAATGAATAATCTATATCGATATGCTTCATTATGCCCCAGTAAATGACGTAATGTTTAAGGTAGCAATTCTCAGAGTGGAATGCTATACTTGATTACAAAGACTTTTTCAGCTGCCAGTGAACTTTATAATTTTGGAAGTGTTAGACAAGCTCTCTGTGTGTCACAGTGGTAGAATGTAGATGGAACCATATTTTATCCTAGATATCACCTCCCTAGGGAGATACGCCTTCAGATCCTCCAGAAAACCTTGCTTATTTGTTTGATTCAGATCTATCAAAGGATCGTGCACATTCTCAGTTTCAGCTATGATCACTGTGACTTATTAGTGAGGCTTATTCTTCTTTTTATCTGAACTAGGCAATATTTTTCTTTACTATATCACTATGACTTAGTAGATAACTAACATGTATTGATTATTGTATGAAGGAACACAAGTTTCAGTGAAAAGTTTAATTTGACTGCTGTGATTTTCATTTCACTTTATTCTCATTTCAGCAATTTAAAAATATTAATTTTGTTTACTTGAAGAAATGTAGTCCACTCTCTGATTATCATGTTTACATTTGCCATTTAATCATCTTTGGGCTTGATATAAAGATTTATTTTATGATATTTTCTATATTTCATGTAGGACTATACTTAAAAGATCTTTTGAAAATCCACCCATCTCAGTAGATTGCATCTTTCCAGAATATATATTAAATAAGGAGTGGCTACTTCTCTACCTTCAAATAATTAAAATGAGTGAAATTTATATTTCCAACAAGATTATGTAATCTAATTATTTTCTTTTTAGCTCTTCTAGAAGACCTTACAGAGGAGACATGTAAAAGTGGTTTTATAAAATTTACAAACACTCAAAAATATTATTCTTTAGCTCTATTACTTACTCTTCTGACTCATCCTGAAATTACAGGGAGGTGTTCCCCCTCATCACGAGGAACACATGAAAAAAATGCAGATAATTTACACTTAGCCTAAAGTTTGGCTCCTCAGTACGCAAAATATGGAATTGATAGGAGATGCTAAACATTTATATATCCTCCTATATCAGTGTCTATTAATTTAACTTGATTTGTTATTCCTCCCAGAGCAAATTTAGAGAAAATGGTGCTGATACTATAGTAGATTCTGACATTCAGGGAGAGGGGGCATTTCCGAGAATCTCTTATCTTCAAATATATGAATCCTAGATACCAAATAATTTCCTCCTACTAAGAGAGAAAACAAAAACTAGCACCTCTCTAAGTAGGCAGCAGCAAGATTTGGCTTGAGAAGCAGATGCTAAACTTACTGCTAACCTCAATATCAGCTATAAATTCTACCCCATACCAGTCCTCCAATTTTATATCTCTGTAAAATGACAAATCGCTACATGATCACATAAGCTCACTTGTGACTTGATATTTGAATTCATAAATGCAAAATCTGCACAAACCAAGGGTCTAAAGTACCAGAACATTCTGCACAGTCAAATCCATTCTCCATTTCATTCCCTGTTTCTCCCCTCCCATCTCCAGTCAGGTAGTAACAGTTCACCCATAGCTCATCTTACAAAAAGCATTGAGCTATTTTTAAAGAATGACTCATTCTCACACTCTTAAATAAAATACATGTGTGTATAAAAGCCAATAATTCTAGATTGCATGATTTATGAGCAAGGCAAGATAATGGAATTTGCAAACCTTGACCAGAAGTGAAATCATCTGATTGAAAGTGACTTTCAAAAATACATTTCATTTCTCTACAAGTAATAGCTTTATAAAACTTTATCATATCTATTTATCTATTAAAAATAATCATTTACATTGTAAAATACTTGTTCTTCTGGTATTTCTGATTTTAAAATAAGTGCTTTCCTTAGAGGTAAAAAATGAGCGGAATAATTACTAATAATTAAGTAATTCATGTTCGTATATCAGTGAACTACTTATTACTTCTTTGTTATTTATAGTGATTTGAATTCAATATATAAATTTCTCTATTTTCCTTCACAGAATATGCTAGTGTTCCTGTTAAGATTCATGTCAAATAAAACTTGAGTACCATACCTATTGCCTTATATTGAATGATAGTAGGATTCTAAATTTATACTTGCCAATTATCAAATAAAGCTGAGTGCATGAACTCAGTCTTCATATAAGACAAATACAGATGGGAGTCCAGGTAGGTATCTGTGCTGAAGAGATTATGACGATTATACAGGGAAAAAAGTCAACAGAAGTGAGAGGTCATTATTTTTATCCGTCTTGTCTTGGTTTCTCCTTCTACAAACCCTTTCCCAATTTCTAATTTCAATTATTCAGATGATGAATGGATTGATAACAAATATTTCAAAAATTTTTTTTGCTAGAGGTGTCATATTAATGCTGATGATGAGCATTGACAGGAAGCAAGACACAAGGGTAAGGAGTATATTTCACGGAGACTGGTAACATTGAACTCAAAATTTGAACCTGTGTTTGGAACCAACTATAAGAAGAAAGACAAGAGAATTGCCCTTCCCCCCCAAAAAAAAACATAGTCTTCAAAAATTGTTTGCAGGTCCTGAGCACAGCTTCTTAACCTAGGATGGGCGGTCCCTTAAGGAGAACAAGGATGGGCTTCAGAAAATATGGAACCATGTAAAATTGTATGCAAAATTGGGGATGTGCAACAATGTAAGCATTTTGTAAGAAGCAAGCACAGTAGATTCATATAATTCACGAGATTATCAAAAACCTCAGGCATCAAAAACAGACTAAGAACCACCTGCACCCCCAAAGAGAAAGAGAATAATTTGAACCAGCAAGCAGCAACAAGTCTCCAGGGATTTAAGTTAAACTCAAGAAAATAAGGAAAGATTCTGAGTGGAGAAACCAAAGACAACATTTGAGAATCTGGTACTAACTGAGGTTACATAAAGTGCTATCTTTAGGATATAATATTGATAATGATTTCAGCTAGTTGGACTATGTTATTATTTTGAGTTTTCTCTTTAAAGTACTCTGTAACAAATGTTACTGGATTTGCTTCAATGGGGTAAATGGTTGGATGCCTTGAAACTAATCTACAAAATATAGCCAGCCCTAACCACGGGGACACTGGCAAACAGCTCTTGAAGGTTAAAGAAGGGGCATGCTTAATCAAGATAGAACAAATTTAATTTTGACTTGACTAAAACAACCTTGATGCCCTGTTGTTTAAACATAATTTCATAATTAAACATTCACAAACTTTGATTAAAATGTTGTATTTCATTATGCCAACCAATACGCTGAACTTTTCTTTTTCTAAATGTTAATCATGCTAATATGGACATTTAAGGTTTATAACTTAAAAATAATAATGATGCCTTCCTATTGTCCTAGTATTTCATTGTTGAAATTTCCACTAGTCACACAGAAACATTTCACATCTTAATAAATCCCCACATAAAACTAATATCTTCGTTCAATTACTAATCTTAAAAGAAGTTTGAAATAATTAGCACCATATGTTAATGAAACAACTTTATACGGCAATAGTAAAGAGAGAATTCATTCTTTTTTCTCAGTAAGAAAATTGTGAAAAAGACAGATTAGGGAATTTTGCCAATAGTGATGTAACATGCAGAAAAAAGGCCTGTGATTTCCAATTTCTATCCCAGAATTTTTTTTCCTCATTAATCCAGATCTTAGTTTTAAATGTAATTACCATAATGTGAATAGAGGAAGGTATTTCCTGAGAGTAATTTTTGCCATTAGTTCTGTAGTATCCTTCCTGTGTGGGGTTGTGTGTGTGTCTTTATGTAGATGTTTTAGCTGAAGAATTACTAATTATTTAATCGGCCGGTCTATTCATTTACCCCTTGTACTTATATTTATGTCAAGTACAGTGTGTATGTTGAAAAAAAGTTTGAACATCATATGCATATACTTCAACTTCTTGAAGGCTTATAGTATACAGGACACTAAAATAGATACTTTGTAGACTAGAATCTGGATTAGAAAAGAACCCGCATGGAAAGAAGAATTTTGTTAAAGACACAGGTAAGGCAAGTCCAAAAACATATTTAATAAAAAGAAGAGAAAAATGGGAGACACAACAAAGATCAAATACCCTAGTGCTTTCACGACGCAAATTCTCAGTCCTGGGTGGGATTTTAATAATAGTTTAAGGAAAGACTTGACATTTGATGAGATATTTGAAACTAGGGGATAAGTATACAGAGAGAAAACATTAACTTGGATCAATGTTGTGGCAGAAATTCTCTAAACACAGCGTAGCTGGTTTCTCCGCACCTGACTCTCCTGGACTTCACAGACGGTGCATTTTCACAAGTTCAAAGTCTGCGGCTGTGTCATGTTGATTAAGCCACTCGTGTCATTCTCCCAATAGTAGATGCCCACTTCATGTCTCCATGTCACGTTTCATTAAGTCTCATAATACTCCAAACGTTTTTCTTACTATTTGATGTGATCTTTGATCCACGATCTTTCACGTTACTCCTGCAATTGGGACTGACTCTGAACCATGTTCACATAAAACGGCAAACCCGATCAATAAATGCTGGACAGGTTCTGCTGCTCCACCAACAAGCCATTTCCTCATTTTTCTTTCTATTCTCTGGCCTCCTTGCTCCCTGACACAACCGCATTCAAATTAGGGCAATAAATAACCCCACAATGGTCAATAAATGTTTATGTAAAATGAAAAATCCCATGTCTCTCACTTGAAATAAAAGCTAAACTTAATCTAACTTAGTGACGAAGGCATGTCAAAAGCTGAGATAGGCCAAAGCTAGACTTCTTGTGTCAAGTACTCAACCAATTGGAATGAAAAGAAGAATTTCTGGAATGAAATTGGAATAAGTATGAACACAAATGATAAGAAGCCAAAGCAGCGTTTTTGCTGGTACAGAGAAAGTGTGTGTGCTCTGGATAGAAGATCAAAGCAGTCACAACATTCCCTTAAGCCACAGCCTCGTCCAGAACAAGGTACTGACCCTCTTTAGTTTTATAAAGGCTGAAGAGGTAAGGAAATCTGTAGTCTTTGTGGTAATTTTTTTTTCCTTCTGAGTAGATACCCAGTAAGGGGATTGTGGGATCCAATGGAAGGTCTATTTTGAGTTCTTTGAGGATTCTCCATACTTCTTTCCAAAGAGGCTGCATTAGTTTGCAGTCCCGCCAACAGTGTAAGTGTTCCCTACTCTCCACATCCGCATCAGAATCTGCAACAATCTGTGGCTGTTCTCCCTGGGGTTAGGTGATATCCCAGGGTGGTTTTGACTGCCAGTTCTCTGATTAAGGATGGTGAACATTTTTTCATGTGTTTCTTGACCATTCTTTTGTCTTCAGAGAGGGTCCTGTTGATGTCTCTTGCTCAGTAATAGCTGGGTCTGTGTGCTCTTTTTTGGTGATTAGTTTGAGTTCTCTGTAGACCAGTTATCAACCCTTTGCCAGATTTATAACATGCAAATATCTTTTTCCATTCTAAAGGTTGTCTGTTTGCTTTAATTGATGTTTCCTTAGCTGTGCAGACGCTTTTTAGCTGAATTAAGTCTTATTTGTGCTTTTATTGTGATTGCCAATGGAATCTTCTTTATAAAATCATTCCCCAGGCCAATCACATCAAGAGTTTTTCCCAGGCTTTCTTATTTCATGTGTTAGATTTCAATCTTTTATCCATCTCGAGTCAATTTTGGTATGTGGTGAAAGGTGTGGGTCCAGTTGCAGTCTTCCACAAGTGGTTATCCAGTTCTCTCCTCACCATGTTTTGAACAGGGATTCTATTCCCCAATATATGCTTTCGTTTGATTTATCAAAGATCAGAAGGTGAGGATCAGCTGGTTTTATCTCTAGGTTATCTTTTCTGTTCCATAGATCTATGTCTCTATTCTGTGCCACCACCAGCTATTCTGATTACCGTGGACTTGAAATACAACCCGAAGTCTGGTAGAGTGATGCCTCCAGCTTTGTTTTTATTCTTAAGTATTGTCTTGGCTACACAGGTGTTTTTTCTGGTTTTATACAGTATAAGAACTATTTTTTAAAGTCCTTCAAAGTATTATATAATATTGCATTAAATCTATAGGTTTTTGGATAGCATAGACATTTTAACAATGTCTGTCCCTTCTTCCCAGCCACAAGTATGGTATATGTCTTCTGATATTTCTTTTCTTAGCATTTCGTAATTGTCTGTGTACAGGTCCTTCACCTCCTTTGTTAGATATATTCCCAGGTATTTATCTTCTTTGAAGCTGCTCTGAAGGGTATTTGTCCTTGATCCACTGCACCACATGGCTGTTATTAGCATACACACAGGCTACTAATTTGTGGACATTGATTTTATGTCCTGAGACATTACTACATTTCTTGATCACTTCCAAGAGTCTTGTGGTTTGAGTCTCTGGGGCTTTCGAAGTATAAGATCATATCATCAACAAAGAATGGGTGTTTGACCTTCTCTGGTGCCATTTGAATACACTTAATATTCTTCTCCTGCCTGATTGCATTGGCTAGAACTTCCAGCACTATGTTAAATACAATGAGGTGATAATAGACCTCATTGTCTGGTCTTGGTTCTAAGTAGAAATCCTTCCAGTTTTACCGAATTTAGTATGATATTGGCTATGGGTGTGTCACAGATGGCTTCTTCAGAAAGTGGCTTCCTAAAATGAAATTTGCTCCTGGTAAAGGTTCTTTGAATGTTGTTGAAACAACAGTAAAGGATTTAGAATATTATGGAAAATATAGTTAGTTGATAAAGCAGCACTAGAATTGAAAGGATTGAGTGTAGTTTGGAAAGAACTCTAACATGGGCCAAATGCTATCAAACAGCATTGCATACTCCAAAGAAATCTTTCATGAAAGGAATAGTCCACTGATGGGCCTACTTCACTATTGTCTTATTGTAGCAAGTGTTAGTGTCATCCCAACCTTCAATAACCACCATCCTGATCAGTCAGGAGCCTTCTACATAGAGACAAAGACCCTCTTTCAGAAAAATATTGTGCCTCTGAAGATTCAGTTGACTGGTAGCATTTTTCAGCTAAGAGATGGTATACTTACTATTTTTATAAATACAATGTAGACTACTTGCTATAGCACACCAAGTAGACTACAATTTAATGTAAACATGACTTCTATATATACCATGATTTGCTCTGTTGCAGTGTTTTTGAACCAAATCCACAATATCTTCAAGGTATGCCTGCATTATATTTCTAAAATAGATTTCACATGCAAATCATGCTGACTAAAGATGCAGAATTAATTTCTTTAATATGTGCCAAATGATGACAGTTACTTCAAAGGGTTGCCATGATAGATGAGTTTACTAGTTTATAATAGTCATGATAATCCATTACTCTGAAAGAAACCATTAAAATTCATTTTCTTTTATTTGTTTAGGTAAATGAAATTGCTATGCTAGTCAAAATGACATTTTATATTGATGTTGATCTAAGTTTCATTTTCTTCAGAAATGAACGTTTTTGAAATATTTTCTGTAATTAGACATATTTAGTATTTTAACAACATTAGAAAACATTTAATTCTAATCAGTCATTTACTATAAAAAGAGTAAGGCATGGATGATAACTTAGAAGATTATTCTTGGCTGAAGAGCACATGGAGACGGTGAGATCAAAGAGTCCAAAATGTTAAAACAGAAACATCCCCTGAGATGCTAGAGAATTAGAAGGTAGCCTGATGATTCCACTCTCTATCTAAATAATAATAACTCAGTTGTTCTTTTTTGCCAGAAAATAAGACACATTATGTTATAGATTTTTCTTCCTCTTACAAAAAGAGAAAGGGGAAGATCATGTTTAAAATCTGAAAAATTAAAAAAGAAAAACTCTATATGTCTAAAAAGAATTTATTCTTTTATGTACTATCAACTTCCAAAAAAGTATTTGCAACAGCTTACAACAAAAACAAAAGCCAAAGGCAATTAATAAATAAAGGAAGAATTTATCATGTAAATTCTACTGAGCAGAGAACAGCTCCAAGATTACAAAAAATCAAAGGAGAGGCGAACTTTTTAGATAATACTTCGTTATCTATTATTCTATTTAAAAGAAATAAACTTCTTCCTTGGAAACCTAACAGCTTGTTAGAACAAGCTAACATCTTTTAAGTCTGAGAGGACTTTATTACAGTAGTTGGAAATAAGAAATCCTAATAAGATATACAATATCCTAGATGTCTTCTTATATTATAGACATTATATTTTATAATTACTCCTAGGCACTAAGTAAAAATCAACTGTTAATTGAAACAAATACCTACATATTCAAATCTACTTTAGTTGATAATCACGTCCAAATGGTCATTTTAGTTTGAGATTGAGATGAAATAAATAATAAAAATAATTAATTATACTTTCTTCTTTTTGTAACTTGAAAATTCTCTCCATTTCCTTTACATAGTGACCCACATAGTGACCCTTTGAACTTTAAATTTTAAATTTCAAAAATTAGTAAATTTTATGTGGGAGTGCTTTGTTTTTTTAACATTCAAAATAGAGAAACATTGGATAGATAATGCAGGAAGGTTAAATTTATGGAAAAATAACCTGTAATCCAAGATGGTAGACAATATACACGAACTTACTTCCCAAAATTTTATTGATGGAAGTTGCTTCAAAAGGAAAGATAAAGTCCACTAGAAGAACAGAAGGACAAGGTGCTGAATTCTTTCCTGATATATGGAAAACAAAAGAGACTATGGGGTGTCTCAAAAGTTACCCTAAAGTGGCCATGCATGATGAAAATGGGAGCTCGTAGCTAAAAGTAACTTCATTTATAACATATTCACAAGAAAAGTTTGCAATATATTTACAAAATATTTTCTACGTGTTGGCTACCTCTTTGTAAAATTTTGTAAAATGTATTTTGTAAATAAAGATATATTTAGCTACAATTTCCTGTTTTCCCTATTTATGATGACATTAGGGGTGATTTTGGGGACACCCTGTATGTTAGTAAATACAGAGGAAAGCATAGCCCTGATTTTGTGTGATAAAAACCAGATTATAGGTAAATATTGTCAAGAGTGGATTTCAAGCACAGTAATCAAAGTAATAAAAAGACTATTGACACTAATCACTGCACTGTGTTTTACTACAACTAGTTTTCCTCCAAGCAATAGGAAGAGTCAGCGTTCTCAGCAAAGAGAAAGTAAAATTTCTCTGGGAAATCTGAGCTCCTTATGTGTATTTACATTACTAAAAGGAAACTGAATAGAGAATGCAGTAACTGCAAAGCATCAAAAAATTCAGGGAGCAAAGACTTGGTGGTTGGTGGGAGGGACTAACACCCACCTCAAGGGAAAGGTGTCCCCTGGAGGACATGGTGTACCGTATCCTCAGAAAAAATAGGTCTGGGAGCCAAGCTTTTTATTTTAAAAACTAACTTGTTGAAAAGGTGAATTATAAACTTAGAGGGCAGATGTACTCTAGCTACAAATATTCAAATTCCACTTAATTGTTTTAAATATGATTGAAAAATGTGGAATCTGCTATTGAAGAAAAGCAGTAATTTGTAAAGGATTGGCCATAGACTGACCAGCTGGACTCAACAACTAGTAGATCTCATGGCATAGCAAGAGAGTGATCCATCTCAATATTAGGTCTGGATGATGGAAACAGATTCCCAGCCCACATACCCCTAACCTAACAGGTCCTCTAACAACCTCAAAGACACAAAAGCAGCAAAACTATTTGATCTGGGTCCCCATGACCAGGAGCATCCTCACCCCTCACGGCTCACTGAACCCATCATTAGGGGGTAAGATGCTGTCGACCCAGTGAGAACTGCACTTGCTCTAAGGAATACGCACTTGGAATCCTGGAGGTGTTGGATTCCATATGGTTCATTTTCCTACTTGCCTATACCCCTTAAAAAGAGCAGTGGCTGATACCAAAAGAAAGCAGAATATCATAATTACTTCATGGCATCAATTTTGACGTTTTTTTCTTAGTGTTATCCTATAGTCTTAGTTTCCTAAGCAACAACTTCACAAATGCTTCAGTTAAAATTTTCAAAGCCACTTTTAAGATGTCTATTTTAGTCATGAGTCCTCAACTCAGAGCGAATTCCTTTAATTAGACTCTTAATATCTCCCCCTTGTGTCTCTCTTGTTTACTATTTACTTCAATTACACATCAGTCACCGTAGTGCAGACTTTTTCTCTATTCCTGAACCCATGTGGTTTTCCTGACTTCTGTCCCTACAATTGAATACATCTTAAAACACCATTTTCTGTTTTTTATCATTTTTAAAATATTCATTTATTTATTTATTTATTTTGGAGACAGAGTCTCATTTTGTTATCTTTGGTAGAGTTCTGTGGCATCATAGCTTACAGCAACCTCAAGCTCTTGGGTGTAAGTGATTCTCTTGCCTCAGCCTCCCAAGTAGCTGGGACTACAGGCCCCGCCACAATGACGGCTATTTTTTGTTTGTAGTTGTCATTGTTGTTAAGCAGGCCCTGGCTGGGTTTAAACCTACCAACTCTGGTGTATGTGGATCGCTACTCACTGAGCTATGGGCATTAGGCCTATTTTTTATCATTTTAATATACTGTGCACAGAAAATATCAATTTAACTTGAACCAATCAAAATATAGCAGAACCTCTGTAAATTGACCAACCAAGAAACTGTAATAAACTGGTCAACATATGGAGATGGTGAACAGAAGGAAGTAGGCCTACTGTACCCATATGTTTCTATGGTGCATGTCTTGTCTATGAAAATTAGGTCATATTAAGAAGGTGATTCGTTTAAGCAGGTGGTCAACTATGGAAGTTCTACTGTAATTGAGATTCAACTTTTACACATTGTCAGTGGGAATGAAAATTAGTAAACCCACTATGGAAAATGCTATGGAGATTTCTTAATAAACTAAAAATACAACTGCCCTATGATCTAGTAATCTTCCTATTAGATAATTATCAAAAAAACAAAAAAAAAAAGAAAGAAGAAATCAGTAGATAAACATAAAAGGGAAACCTACACACCCATGTTAATTACAACACTATACATAATAATTGATACAGGAAATAGATCTAAGTGTCTATGCACTAAGGAATAAATTAAAAAATATAATAAACATAGAATGAAATATTCTCTAGCCATAAAACCGAATGAAATTGTGTCATTTGCAAAAATATGGATTGAACTGGAGGTCGTTGTAGTACATGAAATAAGCCGGGTACAGAAGGAGGAATAGTGTCTGTTTTCATGGGTTCTCTCATATGTAGGAAGTTAAAAAGGTGACTTCATGGAGGTCAAGGGTAGTAGAATAGATAACAGAGGCTGAAAAGGGTGTGTGTGGGGGGGGAGGTGGGCTATGAAGAGAGATTGGCTAATGAGTACAAGCATATAATTAGATAATAGTAATAAGCTATAACATTCAATAGCAAAACAGGGAGACATAGTTAACAACGATTCTATAGTAGAACCTCCATAGTCAGCCACCTCCTAAAGTTGACTTAATTTTCATAAACTGGACATGCACCACATGTACATATAGGACAGAAGGCTTAGTTCCTTATGTTGACCAGTTCCATCGATGATCACCTTACAGAGGATTCCACTGTATTTCAAAATAGCCAGAGGAGAGATCTTGAAATACTCCCAACCCATGGAAATGACAAATATTCAAGGTGATGGATGGCCTAAGTGCCACGACTTGATCATTCTATGCTTGTAAAAAAATCACAAGTAACCCATCAATGTGAATAAATATTATGTATTGATAAAATAATAAAATAAAATCCTTCAAATTATTCTTGCCTTTAGCTAAAGGCCCAGCCAAATCTGCATAGATATTCAATTCCTCACCTCACCTGCATACTGCCATCTTTTAGGTAAGTGCATTGCTGTAAACATCTGTTTGTAAGAATTGGACTCACAGCTCAGGTGACTAAACTTTAGATATGATTTATAGATGACATATGCGTTCCCATTTATACCAACACTTTCACGAGAAAGGCCTGCTATTCTACAGCCCTATTCATCAATCATAGTACTTTCCTTCAGACAAATGCTTCTGACCTGACAACAGGGGCCCATGAAACAACTTTACAGGATATATATTCTGAAAAAAATAATAATTTTTTCACTGCACGTAGGTCACTATGAAAGTTTTGAGACCGATTGTGTTATGGTTCATTATTTCATTTCCTAGAAACATAGTCTACAGGGTCCTTTCTGATTCCCCCATACAAAAATTCCTCCCTGGATTTTTGGTGTTGCTGGGAGGGCTTTGTTTCTGTGTGCACAGATTCTACATTTCTTTATTTTATGTCTAACAAAACTTTCATAAGGACCCACATATTCCTTGGCTGAAGGAGTTCAGTAGATGTGTTTACTTTGAAAAACCAAACAAATAAAAGAAATGAAATTGGGCAGTGCCTGTGGCTCCAAGGAGTAGGGCATAGGCCCCATATGCTGGAGGTGGTGGGTTCAAACCCATCGCCGGCCAAAAAAAAGAAAAGAAATTTTTTGAAAAAAATAAAATAAATTTTTTTTTCAAAGAAAAATTCATCAGAAATTTGGAACCTAATACAAACCTATTAAACAAAATCTGTCTTGGGTGTAGATGTCAAGTATCTGGCTGTATTTATTCCTGCTTTCCTAAAACAAACAGAAATTTCATTATAAAATGATGATAAATCCTTAGAAAGGAATTATGCAAGAACAAAAATATGACACTTTGTGGTCTGAGAATAATAATTAAAGTAAAATTCATCAAGGTTTCATAATGCATACACTTTGCATAAATTTTCAAGTACAATAAAATTCAGGAAAGTTCTTATCCTGCAGAGTAATTTTCTACTTCTTATGAGTTGACTACTCAAGTTTTGTCTTCAAGCTGTGGTGTCGAATATTTAAATATCCAATATATTCAGATAATTTGAAAATATATGTTTTCTACACAAAAATAAAGGTCCAAATTTATAAAGTTTTTAAGACAATGGTTATATTTTCTCATAAAATGAAACGGAAATGACATACACTGACATTCTGCTGACCTGGGCCATTCTTCGTCCTGGCTGTCTTGTTTTCACCAGTCAGTTTAACTGTCAGTCCTCAGAGAGTTCCATCCCTGATGCTATTATCTAAATTAGGTCACTTTTCAAAATTTTCTTCCATCTTTTGTTTGGGAACATTTCTAATTGCTTCTTTGTTTGCTTACCAGTTTATTGCTTATCTCCCCTTTCGAATGTAAATTCTACAAGATCATTTTTTGCAGTTACTACATGCCTTCAGCATTTATTACAAGCTTGGTACAGCTTAAGGATTCAAAAACGATTCTATTTTAATGAACAAATACACATAGTATTATGTGGTCATAATATCTTTACTGCTGGCTTGGTGCACTCAGGTTGTTATAAGAGAATGCAATAAACTGTGACTTACAAACAGCAAACATTGATTTCTCACAGTTCTGGGAGCTGGGGAGTCCAGCCCAGGATTTCAGGAGATTCCGTTTGTTACTGAAACACTTGGCACTTGCCCTTGAGACCGCATCTGAGGTACAAGGACATGTGTTTTGAGAAGGCAAGTGAGATGTATTAATTTGCTGGCAAAAGAAGAAGAGGGGACTAATGTTTGAATGCTTCATCCAGCATGTAAGCAGAGGTACAGAGGGAGGGCCGTAAGTTACAGTTAGGGATTCTAATCATCCTGTCTCTGCCTTCTGTCCAAGACAAAGCCATGACCTCTGCCCATATGCACTGGGCCTCCATCCTGAGAGCTCAGCTGAGCCAGTCTCCTTCCACACAAAGAACAAAAGATATTACCCGGCCCCTCCTGACCACTGGCCCCAGGCTGGGAAGCAGGTTTCAGTTCCAGAAAGCATAAGGAATTTGTTAAGGGACAGAAAAAAAAATGTTATGTTTTGTTTTGTATTTCTTTTCCAGACCACTCCTTTTATTAAATATCCCACTTTCAACATTGCCCGTCTCCATCCATGGGAGGAGGGCTGACTACTCTGTTCCTTGATGAAAATCCGGCCTTTCCTCATAATGCCTCCTAGCTTCTCCTCCTATGGTGAAAGGGCACACTACTTCTCTTGGGTCTGTTTGTAAAATTTCTAATCCTGTCAGAAGGACTCTCCCTAGGTAATTTAATAATCACCCAACAGGCCTCATCTCCTAATACCAGCACATTGGGGGATTAGAGTTCATCATATGGATTTGGGGATGATGAAAACATTTAGATCACAGCAATGGACAAATGAGTTTCTTGGCTCTGGTACCAGGTTTGTTTTCTTTTGTAGAATCTTTTCAAATCACTTAACCAAAAGATATATTACTTCTTCAGCTCCCTTCCTGCTAGGTTTTGGCCAATAACTCCAGCTTTTCTAGGGACAAGGGTGCTCTCTCTGGCTTGGTTCTGTCTCCAGCAATTGCCCCACCTGAAAGAAGGACAAGGGTGTCTCTCTGGCTTGGTGCTGCCCCATCCTTAGTCCTGTATTAAGTGAGTGCTACCCCTGGGGAAAAGAAGGACCATCTGTCCAACAGGGGTGGTCCCTCCTATAGTCCAGGCAAAATAAGATTTGGAAAGTTGCCTAGAGTAACCTAAGGCTAAATATTATGTCATTAGCTTCATTCTACAATGTGGCCCCCGCTGCTCCCAGGTGGGCTTTCTGAGAGCGAGCTCCATACACAGATGAACCCTTGAGAACACCTGTTAACCATCTGGTAACATCCTGCCCCTTCCAAAATCCCTCCCTTGGGCCACAGCAAAAAAAAAGGGAAACAACTTGAGAACTCCCAGAGAGTCAGTCTGTCTGTCTGTCTGTCTCAACGCTCAACAACAGACCTGTTCTACATTGAAAAGCTGCTTGTGTGAAATTGCTTCCTGCCAATGGTCACCCGGTTTGCATTGGCCCTGCCAGTGATATTTTTGAGCAGCCAAAGAACTAGGACCACAGCACACCGGAGGCTACATCTGACACTCTGGTGTGCTGGTCATTCTTCAGCCTGGAGCATACCTAGTACAGAGAGCAGACTGCCACCGGGACAATTCCACTGGCATCTGTGTTTTAATGCTATTTGTATTACTTGTCATACTTGGCAGTCAACCAAAACCTCCTATTTTCTAGGCTTGGAAGTTTTCCCAAAGTATTATTACCTTCACAAAAGTTTAGTGTGCTGTCAGTAAATGTCAAATCCTCTGTGTCTGGGTAATCCCCAAACTTTTGCTACTTTGCCAGTTAACTGCCTATTTTCGATCTGCTTAGATTGATTAGAGGACTGATGAGAGTTCTGCCCGGTAGGTATGAGCCAGACATAGTGTGGAATGGCTTGGGATCTAGTTTCTCTAAGTTGACTGGCCTGGGGACATCTCGTGTTTATTATTTAGGGGATTGGATTGAAGTATACTTCAGAGAATCTTAGGAGACCAGTGTTCTAAAACTCTTCCTCTCAGAAATTTCTGTTCTCAGTTCCACAATCCTTTTGATCAAAATGCTAGTTAATTTTACTTCCAGAAAGTAGACAGGAGAGAAATCTGGTCACTGTTATTCATCAGGATTTGTGATTAATGTATTGATCCATTCCAATTGCAATTCCTTAGCCTTGCTTCTCAATATCCCTGCCCAGCACGCCACCCTGAACCGCAGCATCTTTCTTGCTGCAATCTACTGATGCTGTCAAGAAATAATTTAAAACTCGACTTTATTGATCTTTTTCTAAGTCACCAAAACTTTCTTGGTATGAACATGCCCAGAGTCTCAAAGAGAAACAGTGAATAGCTTCACCAATCACTTTAGTTAAGTCCTCCCTTCTAGCCATGGAAGAATACTTACTACCACCTGCAATATTTTCACCCACCCCATTCTCGTTTATTTTCTGAATATTACTTGCCACACAAATCTCCTTGAACTTTTGTAACCTCAACTCTATTAGCAAAATAAACATCTGCACGGCTTCCATTCACGAATCTGATGTTCAGCTATAAATGTTTGAAGTTTAAGATTTATTATCCCATGTTATTTTTGAAGCACAGAAAGAAATTTCTTTTAAACAGTGCAGAAATTTTACGTTTTTCCAAAATACAGCTTTTCTGCACTGTCAGAATATACCATTTTACCTACCCGTAAGAATGCTACCATAGCATTCCAATTAGATGCAAAAGAGTTTTGCAATTCATTAAATTGGGGTAGCAGGGGAAGAATCTAAACCTATAGACAGTTCTAATCAGTTAGCTATCCATACAGATTGTTCTTAAAAGTATTGATTTGACTTCGTTGATTTACAAGTTCTGCTTTGCTGTAAAACTGATTTTTCAAACGCAAATAAACTGAATTTTCAAACCCATAAATTTGTGTACTGATTATATACATTTATACCACCATATTTCCCACAGCTCACCTGCCAATTTAGAAAAGAGCACAAACTACTTGGAATTTTGCACAGATTATTCCATTATATATTACTTCCATAATTATTATTAATAGAATGTGTTCACCACTTTATCTAGTCATATTATCCAGACTCTAACCTCATTCAAAATACTTACATTTGTATTATTATTTGTATTTATATATATTGACAACTCATTTAACTAGATTTCTTAAAAATTCTGCTCCAGGTTCCAGGTTCAGTACAGACTTTATAGTTTTCCTTAACTCAGTCTTGGAATAGGGCTGAGTCAACACCACTGCTTCCCAATCAGTGCAAAACATTTGTACTTTGAAAATAAGTACCAGGGCAAAGTCTTCAATTAACCTGCATCCTCCTTGTGGATTTTAAGAAATGAAGGGAGAATTGATTAGGAAAGAAGTCTGATTAATATAAACAGCTAAGGCTATATGACCCCATCTATCTGGTTGCATATATGGCTGGGTTGATGTATATATGAGAGTGGCTACAGTCTTCCTACTTTGAAATAAGATCAAATGCCTGCTCACGCCTAATTTAGAGGTGTGCCTCAGATTGAAAAAGTTGGGAGGCATTGAACTTTATAAGTGCTTTAAGTGATTGCCTGACCATCTAAAAATTCAGTCAATCAAATTAACATTGTTAATATGTTAACAAATAATTTCACGTTTTTTTATAAATAAAATTGACTACTTTTTTCTTACTTTACTAGCCAATTCTGTTTTTTGCTCTGACCTTATGTAAACCAGTATTTAATTTATTAATTAGGCCAACCATGCAAATTAGCAAAGACCCATAGCCAGAGCTTAAAAGAAATTAGGTTGAATATGTAAGATCAGAGTGTGGGCAAGGAAGTTTGAATGGAGTAGACATCTTCAGGCCATTGCTGCTCTCTGCCATCAGACTCGTCACTGTTATGATGATCAGCAAATGTGAAATGCTTTTGTAATTTTGGCGGGTGACAGGTTTTGAAACTACCTCAACACTAAATACATAATTGAATTTGGAGTATGGAACAATGTCTCAAGGGTAGGAAAGATGTCAATGCTGAAATAACTTTTAGTAAAACCTAACATCTGAAATTTAAAAAAAAAATTCTTAAATTTGGAATTTGTTGAATTACATAGATGTTATTTTTGATATTATGTATTCTTAGAACTATGCTTCTACTATGAATGTTTGGAAATTAAATAACTACTACATCTTGCTATTTCCTCTGTCCTTTCTTTGTGAAAGTATTTTATACTAAAATGAGTTGCGTACTTTTAATTCTGTTAATAACAATCAGTGAATCTGTTCCAGCCACCTGTGATGCCAGAAGGAGTGTTCATCCATGCAGGCAGTGACCACTGGGTTGCAATTACCCAATAGGTGTCTGAGCCTGGCTACAGCTGCACCACCCAAGGTGCCATGTTTAGACACTATTTGAAGAAAAGTACGGCTTCTCCATATGGAGAGTGTCTCTGGATACAGTGAACCACCAGTTCACCTATCATGTTGCAAAACAAGCAAATGTATGGTGCAAATGATATTTAAACTAAGTGGTCCCATTTTATTTTTTTAAATAAGCAAACACCAGGAAGTTTGATTTTAGAAAGTATTACAAATGATATTTTAGTAAGAAAAGCATAAAATGATGCAAATTTTAGATAAAATTTTGCCTTTTTAAGTTTTTTTTTTAATTTGAAGAGTATTACAACAGTTTATAAGCTGCATACCATCATAGCTAATGAGCCTTTTTGTAATAATTGTTGTATTATTGTTCTAAGAATTAATAATATAATCTTATGACTATACCTTCTTACAAAGAGTATATTTATTATATTGGATGGAGCTTCTTGTTAGACTATTAAATTTACTTGTCTGTTACAATGCATGAAGCTAAGTTACAAAAGATAATAAAGAAAATGGATGGAGAGCTGAGGCAACACTAGATTAATTCCAGACAACTTCAGTTTAGAGTATTGTATTATTGGACAAACTAATGATCCATCCAACCTAAGTTCCTTTCTTTGAGAGATGGTAACAGGTACATCTATTTAAAGAGTTCATGATAAACACAAAAGTTAGATTGCATATTAAAATTTTATAGGTTATTGAATATAAATTATCACATCAATGTTTTTGAGATCTTCAAGCAGATAAATTACATATTCAGGAGCAAATGTCCAGATCTATTAGGACTTAAAGAAAGGAGAAGTTCCAGAGAGAAAGGTGAAATAAGGAGGAAAATAAACAAAACTGTGGATTTATTGCATTCTTTCATCCATATTAGAAAGATAGTTAAATGAAGTAATTATCTTCAGAATCTTCTTCTAGTTTCTTGAGAAATACAATCTTAATTTTAGTAAAGTCATTATATTGTTTAAAATCACGTTTTTATGATATAAATACTAGTCTTAGGACCACATGGAATCTAGTTAGTTCCCTTTTAGAGAAGTTTCAATAGAAATTTGGAAGAGGATTGTGCCATCTAGAAAAGCATCCATATGAAGAAAAAATGAGATGTGGTAAAAGTTAACTTTGTTCATCTAAAAGGAAGTGGTTGAGCCAGAAAATATAAAGACTTTATGTGAGCCAACATGAGAGAAGTTCTACAGAATAGTCAGACCCAAATAATCCTAGATAAGAGTCATAGGTAGGCAGCTAAGTGTTCAGCTCTCCTGGGGAAGGAGGGCAAGGGTGGGACCACCAGTCTTCTATCTCTGTGATTCACAGCTTAATTTTGTCCCAAGTCATTGCTCACAGTTGAGGAGGAGGGGATACCCTACCAATCTACCAATCAGAATGTAGCCTGCCTACTACAAGAAGATGAAGGAGCCTCTTTAGCTTAGCAACAGGTTCAATAGAGCCTTAAAGGTCACCATGAAGAGCCTTAAGACTAATTATCATGTCATTAGCATAAATCTACACAATGGTTCACATCCCCCAATGGGCTCTCAGAGAGGCTCATGGGAAGTCCACACTCACAGTAAGATTCAGATGTCAAGTTCAACTTGACCCAGGCCATATAAGAGAGAACTGCCTGATATAATCTTTGCCTCTGTCTTTTACTTGTCATGACAATGGGGGCTGTTTCGCTGTCCATCGTGAATGTATCTTGCTCTGTAAGGCTATACAGCACACTTACTCCAAAAACTTATCTTTTTATTTCCCAATAAACTTTGTTTTATACTTGGTTTACTTTGGAGGGTCTGGTCATTTTTGACCAGGAGTGTTCCAAGAACTGTGGACCCCCCAGCAGCTTCTTGAAACCCCAACATTTTAGAACCTGAGAAGCCTCTTTGAAACACAGCAGGAGTTCTGTTTATCCTTTGTTACAAGAGTATTTTTAAAGGAAAAAAGGGGAACAGAGAGTGAGCTGATATAAATCTATCTAGAATTTTCCATGATGTCCAGGAATAACATTGATTAATGATTGGCTGTACATTGTTAAGCCATAGAGTGTGGCTTACAGTGGGGTAAGCCCTCAGTTTCAAGAGATAAATACATAACTCTAGAGAATAGGCAGAACATAGATGCGCTCTCACTTTAATGTTTCTTTCAGCCCGATAATTTAAAGATATATGTATTACTCAGATAGACGTTCTTTTTTTTTTTTTTTTTCTTAACTGGATCCTGCAAATTAAAAGAAGTTATGTGATTTACCGTCTTGCTTGCTGCACTGTCTCTCTTAAGAATCAGCAGTTGTAATCTCACTGCCTGGGCTACTTCAGCATCAGTGCTTGGAAAAAGTAATTATTATACAGGCCTAGTAAAAGCTTTCCCATCACCTCCTGAAAGTTCACTGAAAAAGAAAATGGAAAAAGGAGATTAATTGTAGAAAAGGCATATGAATTCATTAACATACATGCAAGGGTAACCAAAGAATAATTAATCCACCACTCTAGTGCAGTTCATAATCTTATATACCATCTTGAGTGTACAGAGATAATAGGAACTTACACACTGGCTAAAGTATGGATTATAGTGGCAACACAAGATAGGAGAGAGGGAGAAGAGAGGGCTAGAAAACTAATAGGTAGCAACCTTCGAAGAGAATAGGTGGTCAAGGTTTCTTTTAGAGCTTTAATGATGTCAGCCACTCAGTTAATCTTTCTGGATTAGACAAGGAACAGCCTCCTCTAAAGCCTGGCTGCGTTAAGTGCAGATCCTCTGCAGATGCAAATCTCACTGACAAAAGTCAGCACTGCTGGACTCTGAACAACCATCACAATATATGTCAAACAAGTATATTTTATAGTGAAATACTTTTATTTTCTTCAGTACACAAGTGCTCTGAAGAGGGATTCAGATAGATCCCATTCTTATTCAGAACTCCTGTGCCTTGCCAAGGAGAAATAAATATGTTCAGAAAATCATTTCAAATTTCCTGGAGAAACCAATCAGGAAAAAAATCTTATTTTATATCATGAGTAGTGTAACAAAACCTTTCTGCAATTGAGATAGACATTGATGGATAAAATCCAAACCTAAGAGAATCACGTTGTTTTCCTGACAATAAAGATAAAAATTATAAAGTTATGAGAATGTGAAGTGAAAATGATGCAGTTTTTCCCCAGTCAGGACTGGGCATAAACCCTATTTCCTTGGCCTAAGCAAGCTCAACCACATTCTCTGGGCCCAACCAGGTCCAAAAGTCAGTCTCATCAGCATCCCACATAAGCCACCGCTCCCAGAGCAGAGAACATGCTCTAAATGAGACTGCATTCCTACACAAGGACAGTTTTAAAATTCACTTCTGCCCTCAAGCCGCTGGCACCAAATGGCTATCTCACTCCATCTCCCCAAACCCTGTTGCCTACAGCGTAGGAAAAACAATATATAACCCCCTAGACAGCAGGCCCAGATGGACTACTCACGTGGGAACTCCCTTCATTATGCTTTGACTTTTATACCCTTATCTATCAGTAAAATCTGTCCTTTTACTTACTCACAAGGGCCCGTGGATTCATTCTTTGACTCTCCAAGACCAAGAACAAGTACTTAGCAGAGGAGAGATTCCAGCAAAAACTCAAAGCAACTAACAACAAACAAACAAAAAAGGAAGACAAACACACATGTAACACGTTGCTTTTAACTTTTACTTATACATGTAGCATTTCGTCTTGCTGAACATTTATAAACAAAAAACACATAACCTGCTGTTAATGGAAAAATCAAACTAAAATATTTGAAAGAGGTTTATTCTGAGTGGATCTGTGTGAGTGCAGCCTGGGAAAACACAGTCTCAGGAGGTCCTTAGCAAGTACATTGGAAACACTCAGGTTACAGTTTGGTTTTACACATTTTAAGGAATTGTAAGTAAAGTAATAAATCAATATATAAGAAGTATACTTTGCTTTGGCCTCAAAATTCAGAATATCTGGAAGAGAAGGTTTACAAATCAAGATTTGGGATTCTTTAGGTGGCTATTGGTTGAAAACTTATGCTTTGTCACAAACTTGGAGTCAGTAGAAAGGAGTCTTTTAAAGTTAGACCATGAGAGAAAAGGGGTATGATACCTGCCATGTGATGCTGTGCTAGTGTCAGGTTAGTAAGTAAGTCACAATATGCTGGGTTAAAAAGTACCTGCTAAGCAAGATTGGTGGCCTATGGGTGTGATTTAACACTTGATATGCATAACCTTAGGTCTTATTTTAATTTGGCATCTTATTATCACAAAGAGTCTGTTCTGTCAGTCTTAGATGTCTATATTTTAATATTAATGTTGGTCAGTTGTGTCTAAACTCCTGAAGGGTTGGGTACAATGAGGTGTGTAAGACACTGCTTCCCAACATGGACGGGGACTCAGTATTTACACTTTTTCTCAGATTTCTTTGGCCAACTGGAGATCTGTTCAATTTGTATGGGACTTAAAATTTTAACTTTTGCTTACATTACTATGTATAACTACTGTTAAAACCTCTCTTTAGCCTCCTTCTGTCTGTGTGTGTTTTCCCCTGTGGTAGAATTAAAAATATGTACATTTTGTAGAGCGTTGGGTCTCAAGGCAGCTGCCTGCACTCCAAAACATCAGGATTTCATGCAGTAGCCTGGTTCCTTGGTTCTGGGAGTGTTCATGGTTGAAAAATGACCAGATACCTCTGTCACCCTGATGGATAAATAAACAATGGTGTATGTATAGCATGGAATACTATTTAGTCAAAAAGAAAGATGGAGACTTTATATATTTTGTATTTACCTAAAAGGATTTGGAAAACATCCTCCTAAGTATCATAAGAATGAAAAAGAAACATCCAATGTGCTCAATAATAATCTAAAACTAGTGATGAACAACATGCCCACACAAGAGAAAAGTCAATTTAATTCAAGTTGGGAGGAAGGGGGAGGGGAGAGGAAGATTGGTGTGACCAACCTAATGGGCACAATGTTAGGGTATTGTGTGCCCAATGTTAGGCACACCTCCTGGGAGACTGGTACAACTAAAGCAGGATACAATAAACAGGAATATTGCAACCTGACCATTTGAACCCTCCTATCGATCTGAATTTAAAAAATAAAGGAAGAAACCACTTTGTTTATTTCCATAAGAAAGTTCTTATGGAAGAGAAAGAACTTCTTATTCATTCAAGTTTTATCATGAGACTGCAGCAGTTAAGTCACACCTTTAGACTCTACTTCTAATAAACTCTGGTAAAAAGAAAGATGGAGACTTTACATTTTTTGTATTTACGTGGAAGGATCTGGAAAACATCCTCCTAAGCATCATAAGGAAGGAAATGCAAGTATCCAATGTTTTCAACACTAATGTGAAACTAGTAGATGACCGACTGTACACCCACACAAGTGTAAAACTCAGTTGAATTCAAGAAGGTGGAGCAGGGAGGATGAAGGGGAGCAGGAGGGAGGGGATTTACTGGGCTCTCATCTAAGGGGCACAATGTGAGGTGTGTGCACACTTCCTGGTGAGAGGCTCATCTATGACATGGATGTTACCTAACAAATGCAAACAATTTAACCTAAACATATGTACCCTTATATTAATATGAAATTAAAGAAAAGAAAAGGAAAACAAAATAAGCAGACCCCAAAGTAAGGCAAGTGTGAAACAAAGTTTAGTAAGAAAGAGAAAGATAGATGTACAGAGTGAGAAAGTAGGCTACAGTCACTATAGGCAACAACTATGCCTTGTTTGCTGGACAAGTAGGCAGAGAGGTAAACAGGTCAGATCTAAATCATGGTTCAGGGGGCACCTTGGAATCAGAGTCTTACTGCACTCGGGGCCCTCCCATGAGGCTGTCTTGCATGTAGACCTCAACCTTCAATGTTTGTTTAAGCCCATGTCAGGATTGTTAGTCTTACATCTGTGGTAGGTCACCTTCCAGACTCTACTGTACCTGTAGCTAGCCCACAGAGGCTTTCCCATCTTTTGCGGTTGGCAGGCTGGGTTCTGACTGGTAGATTGGTAAAACATTCCTTCCTCCTCAAGTGTGAGCAACCACTTGGGATAAAATTAAGATGGGCACCACCAAGGCCTGGGGACCCAAGACTTTCCGTTGAAGGAGAGTGTTTCTAACTACTGAAGAGAAGTACCCAGAGTAGCCACCTCAGGTCCTTCTGATTAAATGCTAACTGCCTTTCAGGATAAGGGACTGACTGGGCAAATTAACTCACCTGGTATGTAATTTACATATCACATTACCTATGCCCAAGTATTTTCTTTTAAATACAAACATTCAAAAAACGTTATTGGCCATAGTAGATATTTGAGTTTGTAACATTTTCATGGAAATTCTGTGGAGTGGAATCTTTCCATCTTCCAAACTCCCCATCAGTTGTTCAGATTCCTGTCTGGACTCTATATTGGTTACCTGTTAGTTAGAAAGCTATCCCTACGTTATAACAGGGTTATAGTGAATGAAATAGATAATCAAATTGTAAAAGGAACATAATGACCTAAACGTAAAGAGCTTCTGATTGTTACTTTTTGTTTAGCCTCTTGCATTTCCAATAGACTAGGGTTTTTTTTTGTTGTTGTTGTTTGTTTGTTTGTTTTGCATGTGATTGCGATTCTAAGACTATTCAGAGGTAACAGTACAGTGAGAAGTTGCCTTGCATGGAAAACTTACTTACAAGCAAAATTTGATAAAAACATTCTCATTGTCATGTGTAATTTACATATTTTGATCAGATTTATTTTCAGAAAGTAGAGTCTGTCCTAACATACACATAATCCTGTTAAGTTAGTAAAAGGAGTTTATGCATAATAAATTATTTTTTGTATTGATTAAAATTATATTTCTAAATTGAAAATAAATTATTTCACTATTTAATCATGAAGCTAAATTTTATTGTTAGAATTGTATGAAACTATTTAAATACATCTGTACCAAGTGCAACTGTTGATGAAAATGGTCATTTTATTGAATCTAATTTTGGAATTCTTTTTCATCTTTCATGTTCCACTTAAATTCATTCATCAAGAATAAACAAGTCCTAAAATAATGTAACTATTGGAAACTATTGGAAATAAAATGATGACTGTTTTAAATCTGAAATGAGATATCCTTCATTTTTTCCTTTTCCAGAGTTAATATGAGGAAGTGAATTAAGTGGATAAGGAAATTGTGACTATCTTTAAACAGTATATCTAATCTCTTTGTCTTCAACAATTCATGGGAAAGCAGGCTAACATAAAGTACTCATTTTAATTTCATTTCATTTGGACAATTAACTCATAAGAACATTAACTTTATTCAGAGGCTATGAAATAAAACAGTGAAGGTTCAATTATCTCTAGAATATTGACTATTGTACAAGATAGGCAAAGTTCAATAATCACTAGAATATTGGCTTTCTCATGGAACTATTTACCCATTGTCATATTTATCCACACTTAATACACAGCTACTAGTAATTTAATAATTGTTTGCTCAAAGATCATAGTTGGGTTGCTATCTGCCATTAAGAACCTTTATTTTGTGTTAATGATATTTGCTTCAATAAAACCTTTAAAGAGAAGCTAGTACCTATATTATTTAACCTTTTCCATCACATAGAAAAAGAAAGAATACTTCCCAACACATTCTACAAAGCAAATGTCACCCTGATCCCCAAACCAGGAAAAGACTCAGAAGAAAAGAAAATTATAGACCAATATCCTTAATGAATATAGATGCAAAAATATTCAATAAGATCCTAGCAAACAGAAGCCAGCAACACATCAAATGAAATATATGCCATGACCAAGTGGGTTTTATCCCAGGGTCTCAAGGTTGGTTCAATATATGTAAATTTATAAATATAATACATTGCATAAACAAAATAAAAAATAAAGACCGTATGATTCTCTCAGTAGATGCAGGGAAAGATTTTGATAATATCCAGCATCCTTTCATGATCAGAATACTTAAGAAAATAGGTATAGAAGGGACTTTTCTGAAATTGATAGAGGCCATCTACAGCAAACCCACAGCCAATATCATATTGAATGGAGTAAAATTAAAAACATTTCCACTCAGATCAGGAACCAGGCAAGGTGACCATTGTCTCCACTACTTTTTAACATTGTAATGGAAGTCTTAGTTATTGTAATCAGACAAGAGAAGGTGATCAAGGGTGTCCAAATAGGGTCAGAGGAGAACAAACTTTCACTCTTCGCAGATGATATGATTTTATACGTGGAAAATCCCAGGGACTAAACCACAAAACTAGAAGTTATCAAGAAATATAATAGCATCTCAGGGTACAAAATCAATACTCACAAATCAGTAGCTTTTATATATACCAATAATAGTCAAGCTAAAAAAACAGTCAAGGACTCCATTCCCTTCACAGTTTTGACAAAGAAGATGAAATATTTGGGAGTTTACCTAACAAAATGTGAAAGATCTCTAAAAAGAGAACTATGGAACTCTAAGAAAAGAAATAGCTTAAGATGTTAACAAATGGAAAAACAGACCATGCTCATGGCTGGGAAGAATCAACATTGTTAAAATGTCCATATTACCCAAAGCAATCTATAGATTTAATACAATCCTTATTAAAGCACCATTGTCATATTTTAAAGATCTGGAAAACATAGTACTTCATTTTATATGGAACCAGAAAAAAACCTGGAATAGCCAAGACATTACTCAGAAATAAAAACACATCAAGAGGAATCACACTACCAGACTTCAGTCTATACTATAAATCTATAGTGATCAAAACAGCATTGTACTGGCACAATAATAGAGAGGTAGATGTATGGAACAGAATTGAGTACCAAGAGATGAACTCAGACAATTATCATCATTTGATCTTTGATAAACCTACCAAAAATATAATTGGGGGAAATATTCCGTATTTAACAAATGATGCTGGGAGAATTGGCTGGAAACTTGTAGACAACTGAAACTGGACCCACATCTTTCACCATTAACAAAAATTGACTCTCACTGGATAAAAGAATTAAACTTGAGACATGAAACTATACAGATTCTTGGAGAGAGTGCAGGGGAAACACTTCAATAAACTGGCCTGGGAGAATACTTTATGAGGAGGACTCCCCAGGCTATTGAAGCAACACCAAAAATACATTCCTGGGATTTGATCAAACTAAAAAGCTTCTGCACAGCCGAGAACACAGTAAGTAAAGGAGCAGACAACCCTCAGAATGGGAGAGGATATTTGTAGGTTATGCTTCTGACAATCTGTAGGTTTGAATCCACAGACTCAAACTTATTAATAAGAAAAGGACAAGTAATCCCATTTCATTGTGGGCAACAGACTTGAACAGAAGCTTCTCTGAAGAAGATAGGTGGATGGCCTACAGACACATGAAAAAATGCTCATCATCTTTAATCATCAGAGAAATGCAAATCAAAACCACTTTGAGATATCTAACTCCAGTAAGAGTGGCTCACATAACAAAATCCCAGAACTATGGATGTTGGCATGGATGTGGAGAAAAGGGAACACTTCTACACTGCTGGTGGGAATGAAAGCTAATAAGTCCCTTTTGGAAATAAGGATGGAGAATACTCAAGGATCTAAAAGAAGACCTGCTTTTGGATCCTGCAATTCCTCTACTAGGAGTATATCCAAAACCCAAAAATCACTTTATAACTAAAATATTTGCATCAGATTGTTCATTGCAGCTCAATTCATAATAGGGAAGTCATGGAAGAAACCCAAGTGCCCATCGACCCATGAATGGATTAATAAATTGTGGTATATGTACACCATGAAATATTATGCAGCCTTAAAGAAAGATGGAGACTTTACCTCTTTTATGTTTATATGGATGAGGCTAGGACATATTCTACTTAGTAAAGTATCTCAAGAATGGAGGAAAAAGTATCCAATGTACTCAGTATTATTATGAAACCAATTTACAATCACTCACACTTTCATATGAAGAATAGATCACAACTATGGCCCAGGATGAAAGAGAGAGTGGGGGATGTGAAGGAAGAGGGGAGGTCATACGGAGGGAGGGTGAATGGTGAGGTCACCATTGCAAGAGTACATATTGGATCTATTAAGTATAGAGTATAAATGTCTTAACACAATAATTAGGTAAATGAGCTGAGGGATATATTAACCAGTGTAAACATTCCAAATTGTATATGAAAGCAGCACATTGTACACCGTAAATGCATTAATGTATACATGATCTACCTCTTTATGGTTTAATAAAAAAAAAAAAACATGAAGTGTGCCATTTAAAAATGTTTTTACATAGAAAAATAAACCAAGTCAAATTTGAGAGGTTCTCTAGCAGAAAGTAACTCTCATTTGGGACAACTTTATGTTTATCTATGGTCTTAAATGTACACTTGACTCATTACTTAAATTCTAGATGCATAGAAACATTCGCATTTAATGTCTATTGTGAAATATCATTTCACAGTTTATGCAATAAACACTGTTGGCTATTGCTTTCACTACTCTTTACAGTTTGAACTAAAAATCAATGAAAAATGACAATTATTAGTGTCAGATCAAAAAGAATTCTTTAAATAAGCCATAATCAGAAGTAGAAAAATGGTTATTATGGCATGATTTCTTCTGGAAAATTTGTGACATGTATAACACCTGCAGAATGCAAAAAACAGAAAGAAACCATATCACACAAATAGAAATGAAGTGATTTAAGAATGATGACGTTCATACATAGACATGATTTCTTTTATTCAACTACTCAGTGGAAACCCACACTTCTTAAGTTAGAGAGAAAAAATGAAAAGTTAACATAGAAGATAGTACATTTTATATGAAAACTAATAGGCTTTTTGAGAAATATGAAAAAAATCTTGTTATGTAGGAAAAATCTGGGGTTTTATACATAATCTGGTCACATTTAATCAGTATAAAACAGTCATTTTATTCAAAATATGTTAAATACTGTCACATATTTTGAGAAAGTAATGTTATATTTCATATATTTTTAATATACATATTACAAAATGTTATTTGATAAACAAAGTAAGAGATACTGGAATTACTAGGTGAGTACAAAATTACATGTGGGGAATTTAGAATACCTCAATATAACTTTCAAAAGATAAAACTCTTTAGTAAATTGATTGGTTCCTATTAAGTAAATCAAACTTTCTACTTATTCAAATAATAATTTGATAATTACACGCCTTAATCATTTAAGGAATTTTAATATACTATCTGCAATGAACAAAGCTCATTATTATCACTTTATAAATGAGAGAACTAGAAGCCATGTGATGGAAAACAGGTCTTATGTCACCAGATCTACAAAGTAGTCTTCAAAATTTAAGAGGTAGTGTTATTTATATCTAGATGTTTTCCTGCTAGATTTGTTGGGTTTCAAGGTGGTTGCCTGTGCCATAAAATGTCAAGTTTTGGGGCAGCTGAGTCCTTGGTTCTTGGAGTTCTCACCCTAAAGTAAGACACGTATCAAACAAAGTTTATTGAGAAAGAGAAAGACAGGTAAACAAGACAGTTTACAAAGCAGGATAAGTTCATTATGCCTTCATTTGCAGGGCAAATTTGCAAGGAGCCCTTGACCATGGCCCAGGCTTCTCTTTCACACTGCCTGGTTGGGCTCACTTAGAGTAAGAGGTGGCTTTTCAATCAGGGTCTTACAGCACATATGCACCTCTCATGAGTCTCTCTGAGAACTCAGGATAGGGGGTGCATATGTGACCACATGATAATTGGTCTTAAAGCAATCCTAGGTCACCTTCAAGACTCTATTGCACCTGTTGTTAAGCTAGAGCACCTTCTACATCCTTTTTCATTGGATAGGCTGAGTTCTGATTGTCATGTTGGTAGGGTGGTCCCTCCTCCCCAGGTGTGAGCATCCACTTGGGAAAGAATTAGAGATGGCAGCCTGGAGGCTCTGCCTCTGTTCCTTTCCCAGAAGAGGTGCTCCTAACTGCTTAACAGATTTATTGTGAGCAGAAGGAAAAATAAGGTGGACTCCTGTTTTTTATCTGGGTGTTGACTGTACAAAGGGTTCAGTGAAAATTTCACCCAGTTTTGCACATTTATTACTAGTGAGATTTTAATAATTACATTATATTTCAAAGTAAACAAAATAAACAAGAATAGAAACAAAAGAAATTCCATTTCTCTCTTAGATGGACCTTTTCAGAAAGCATTTGCCATGCTTAACAATGTCCTCTATGATCTAGCCTCTAACCCTCTCCCATCCCAGCTGCATAATTTTTCTTCTTCATTTTCTATTTTTCCTAACAAACTTTTCAAAATCTAACACATTAAATATTATACTGCCTTTGAAAAAAAAAAAGTGTATCTCTCCATCATAAGAGAAGCAACACGAGGCCAGGAACGTTTGTGTGTTCCCTGCATTATTATATATTCCATGTCTAGCACATTCCAGGTGCTCAATAAATATTCATATGAAGAATGAATGAATGGCTCAGCTCCTGTAGCTCAGTGCGTAGGGTGCCAGCCAGGTATACAGAGGGTGGTGGGTTGGAGCCTTGCCCAGGTCTGCTAAACAACATGACAACTGCAATCAAAAAATACCCAGGTGTTGTGGCAGGCACCTGTAGTCCCAGCTACTTGGGAGGCTGAGGCAAGAGAATAGCTTAAGCCCAGATTTTGAGCTGTGACACCACCGTGGCACTCTACCAAGGGTGACATAGTGAGACTCTGTCTCTAAAAAAAAGAAAGAATCAATCAATCAATGGAAAAATACACAAAATATCCACATTTTCCTTATAGTTTAACTACATCATATTCCTGCTCTGCAAAAGCAACTCATATATCTTTGTATTATTTTTATCTAAATTTTATTAAATTGAATATATGTGAGTCATATATTCACATACAGGGATAAGAAATGATATAGAGTATTCTTATATACATTCTATTCATGTTTTCCCAATGGTTCATTATTGTAAAAGTAGACTATAATTTTACATTCAGAATGTTCAGATACAACCCATTGATCTTATTCAGATTTCACTATTTCTACTTGTACTCATTTGAAATGTGTATGTATTTCATTTTGTATAATTTTATATTTGTATATACTCCACCACAGTCAAGATATTTACAGGTCTTCCACCCCAAAGATCCCTTGGATTGCTTCTATATAAACTCACTCACTTTTCTCGTTACCATCCACTAACCCTGTCTGTCACCCTTAGTTTCCAGTAGATGTTTATAGTTTTTGATTATTAAAGTTAAGCAATTCTCAAATATTAAAAAATATCTGGGAAAAAAACTTTGCAAAGTACTTATTTTAATTTCTCTGGGCTAAATTCTTAGGAGTATACTTACGAGATCATTATGATGTCTGAGATTAAGCTCAGGAACATGCTACCATGTGCTGGAAGTACTGTACAAACAATTTGGTAAGGTTTCACAACCTCTGTACATCAGTGTCTCACAGCTGTGTCCATGTCAATGCATGCCAGTGTCTTGCTGAGTAGCATTCACTATTGTTGCATGTTTTTGTATGCTGTCATGAGAATGTCAGAGTCAGAATTTGAATTAGAGCAACAACAACAAAAAAAAGCATTCAATTTCTTGTTAATTTGGAAAGAGTGGAAGCACAATCAGGAACACATTAGTCCACGTTTATGGGAATAAAAGCATGAAGAAAATGGCAGTGTACAAATGGATTCCATGTTTTTCTGAAGGTGAAGACAGTATCACTGATGAAGAGATGTCCAGGCGGTCAGCACAAGCAGAACTGATGAAAACATTGCAAGTTTGTTGAATTTTGTGTCAAAATTGTGAGCTGTGAGACTCATAGCAGACCAGGTGAACATGGGTATAGAAAAGGAAAATCTTAATTGAAAAATCTTGCCTAACAACTCATGGCTGTTGCATTACAACAATGCATCTGCTTACAGGGCACTACTGGGGAAGGAGCTTTTAGCCAGTAAAGAAATATCTATATTGGGATACACTTATACCACTTGATCTGCCCCTGAATTACTTTTTCTCTTTACCTGAAGGTAAAGGAAATATCGAAAGGAAGACATTTTGATGATATTCAGGACATAAAGGTACTACAATGACAGCTTTGAAAGCCATTCCAAAAAAAGAGTTCCAAAATTGCTTTGAAAAGTGGACTAGGTAGGCATCAGTGCATAGCTTCCCAAAGAAAGTGCTTTGAAGGTAACCTTAGTGATATTCAGCAATAAGGTATGTAGCACTTTTTCTAGAAAGTGTGCAAAGTAAATTTCTGGACCTTGCATGGCATATGCATGTTTAGTTATGTCAGAAATTGCCTAAGCAATTTCCACACTGGAAGTACCATTTTTCATTTTCATCAGCCTTGTATGAATGATCCCATTTCTTCACATTTTTGTCAGTTTTAGGTATTGTGACATTTTTATCTAATCTGATAAGTGCATAGATACTTTTTCTTGTGAGTGGCCTCTTTTTCTCTAAAGAACTGTGGAAATTAAAGTCAAGGCTTAAATTATTCATTTTTGTTTTTCCATTTCCTAACATACTACCTGGCATGTAATGGGCCCTCAATAAATAATAGTTGGATGAATAAAGTTAATGAAAAAAAAAGCTATTTATACTCTACAATTTTAAAGTCTAACATATTTAAATACTACATTAATGCAAAACAAAGAAGGAAAACTAAAATCTATAACAATTAAAATTACCTTCCATAGATATAACTAGAACAAAGAAACATTTCTATTATATTAATTAAACTTCATGAGTTTATTGTTGGAAATTATGATGTTTTCCATTGATTAAATGTCTAAGGACATTCATTATAAGGTTCAATATGGTCATTGAAAACTTTCCTGATGGTATTTCACAATGAACAATTATACCAGAATAATAATTATAGTTATTTTCCAATATAATCTTTATTGCAAGTAAACATATATGATTTTTACACAAGATAACATTTCATGATCAGTAATTATAACCTTAAACTATATTAGTAATAATAAATAAGATGTTCACCTCACTTCCCAAAGTGGGTCAGCTATTATATTATCAGATCTAATTACTATAGGCTCCATACATTAAAAAATGTTTCACTATTCGGTGAGAAAATAGGATTTTGTGTTTAGTATTCATTTTGGAAAAAATACTTTTATTATCTGAAGATGTGAGTTGGCATGGAGTAGGCAGTGAACCAGCTGAACTCAAGGTTTCATTTCTTTTTAATTTAGGGGGGAAAATATATGAAAGGCTCAAGATGAAATTACTTCATCAGAATTCGCATTTGATTTTCATCTTTTCAGCTCCCCAGCTGCATCCATGCTCAACTGACTATAGTCCCAGCTGCATTATTCAAGGAAGTCATTCAAGAAGGAATACTTGCAGTATGAGTTATACTGAGTAGTGAGCTAATTAAAAGGGACTCACAGCTGGATTTATAGAAGAGTCTCATCCTGATTGTAGAGTGCTAAAAATGCTTGTTGTGGGTTGGATTATGTTCTTTGTGCCCTGAATCTGTAGTCTTCCCTTGTAAGAAACTGGTAAGAAGTCTCGATAAATGAATAAATAAGTGAATCTCTCTTGTTTGTTCTGTTAGAGCCTAATAAAATACATAACAAATGTGTATAACTTCTTTCATTTCAATGAAGTCTTCCTGCTTGAAAGTAACAGTAAGAATGCAATATTACATCTCCAGGAAGGCACTATTGCTTATGGTCAAGTTAAATTCCTAATTTAAAAGATACATGTTCTAAAATTTGCATTCCCCCCACTGAAGAGTCATGTATGCAGGTCATTGCTTTGTGTTTAGTTTTTCTCACCGAACTACAGGACTTTCTATTTGCTGAAGTGTGTCATGCTAGACTTGGTCTACATGAGGTCTAGTGGTGAGGAGGATAAAGATAACAGGAGAATCAAAACAGGAAAATACTATGAAAGCAAATAAAATGTACTATCTGAAAAGAATATTTGAAAGGAAGCAACAGTGGAAAGACTGAGTCCTAATCCAGCTCTGTCACCGACAGTCTGACTTGGGAATCTTCGTCTTGGATTCTGCACATTGGTTCTTTCGATTGCAAATGTAGAAACTCTGCAAGACCATGTGCCCTTTTATCCCCAAGGCAAGTTATTTTAGAAGTGCATTAATGTACATAGTTAACATTCAATTAAAAAATAAAAAAAAAAAATAAAAAAAGAAAAAAAAAAGCAATCAATATTTGCTCCTACTGGTTTAAGTAGAAAAGGGGAATTTAATATAATGGAAAAGGGTGCACCTTAATTAAACCAAGATTAAATAGTACAGTTGGGGCTCAAATGGAACTTCAAATCTGCTAACATGATAGTCTTCAAACTAGAGCCACCTACTCTCTACCCTCAGTCACGTTGCATCTAATTTCATTTTATTTTTCTCTCTCTGCCTATTTTCTTTCTGTAGTCAAGTGCCTCCCATTCTATTCCCAACACAGAATAAGTAGATTTGAGGTGTTCTCAATACACATTCCAGCTCCAGAGACAGAAATACAGATGGGTCAAGTGTGAATCAGAATCTTCCACTTTTGAATTAATGGACTTGGAGACAAAGTCATATGGTTCATTTCTGTTTAGTGGAGTCCCTGGTAGCTGCACGGAGAAAGAGAGAGAATAGATCAGGGAGATTGAACATGTCTGTTTTACTGAGGAAGAAACTATTCTAGAATTTTGAAGAAAAAAAAATCTTTATGTACGAAACAATAAAATTGTTCTAAATGCAGATTGGCATTTTCTTTTTTAAATTTTAGGAAAGTAGACACATTTGAAAAAATTTTCATGGCTCAAATTCCTTGCTATTCTTAAGACTAATTCATAATAACCTAATCCTTTTCACTTCACAATTATCAATGAATTAGCCTCACTTCTGAATTTCCATATGAAAATTTCTATTATCATATTTGAAAATGAGCTATTAGGCATGTTTTGATGACTTCCCTTTTCTTTAAAATGAACATATAAAAGAAGCAAAATTAGCTTTATAAAAATAACTGTTAATGTTTAGAAAACTGTAGAATTTATATGCTGAGTGGACTCAGATTCATTGTTCCAAAATGGTCCACTTTAGTAGGATATAGTTTATCCATAGGTGTGGGCCATTTCAATTTTCCCTTGTTTATTAATCCTCAGATAGTTGATGTTACACAAAAATACAAAATTTTGAATTATACTAACACATTTTAACTGTTAGAAAGACCTTAAAACAAAAATTGGGGTATTTAGCACTTTTAGATTTTCAGAAAGAATATTTTCTCATTTAACTGAAATTCATCTAAAGCCTGAGTGGTGTGGGGTCATTTAGAACAATCTCCTTCAGCTGTCAATTCTTGGAAACTATTATTAAATATTGTAAGAGGGTTGCAATTTGTTTAAAAATTTCTGCCATGATATTCAATTTGCTTGATTTTCCCAGTTAATTAGGGCATAATGATAGTAATATTTATTATTTTATGTGTACTTTAAAAGGTTTTAATGTTTTTAAAAACCTATAAACATATTTTTATCTGGGCTTAATTAATATTGTGAAATAAAGATAGGAATTATCATTCACTTTACATCTCAAAAAGCCTCAAGGAAACGAATTATTTTGCTTTTAGCTATAACCCAGGTGTGCACTCCAGTTCTAATGCAAATTCACCATTTTTTCTACTATACTTCAGGGTCTAATATTCACTAATAATTTCTATGTCCATAATAATCATGTGTCTATTTGAAGAAATCCAACTGAACTAATGTTTTGTCTTTAGCAGGAAAAATAAAGCTTTCTTTGGAGGGGAATTATCATTTCCTTTTGAGCAATTATCCTTAAAAGTCCTAGAATGTAATTACGGAACCCAAATCCATACTTCCCTTAGTGAATTACTTATGGTTTATATACATGCTTCTTGAGTCTATTTAGAATTTCATTCTGAGCTACTTTTGAATGAATGATATTTATGAATGTATAGAATACCAACATCTTATTATTTTCCACATTTAACTCCAAGGTCAAGGTCTTTATATTAGAATTTGAGGATGTGGAGATTGCTTTACATCCAATGTATCTTCACTGTTAACATTTTCTTTTTTTATTATTGTTTCAAGTTCTTTTCTTTCTTTTTTTTTTTTGAACATTAAATAAGTATGGTTCTATTTAATTTGGACCAACCTTATTTGAGTTATGACTAAAGCTAGAACCCCATCTTATCTTCAGTTAAGAAAAATAACCATCAAATCTAATAACCCTTATTTGCTTCTTGAATAAAGACATTGACTAGGAAGATTTTATTATCTATACTAACATGAAATTTGAACATAACAGAAAATAAAACATATTTTATTTTTCTAATTTTAAAGACTAACATTTGATGCTAAAATATTTACCATCATAGTAGTTTCCATGCAAAATGTTATAGTTGCACGCATCAAACTTTTTGTCCTCTCAATAACTACAGATGCATTGATATTTTCTAATTTTACTGATAGATATTGGCCACTGGAAGTTTAAGGTATTTGTCTCTATATACATGTGTAGATAGTCTGCAAGAGGTAAAACTGATAACTTGAATAGAGCCAGTCTGAATATCCTGTCTTATAAGATAATATTTAGGCATTTTGCTGATGGCACCACAACAGATATAGATCTATTGGCTGGTACCAAATACACGTAGACACCTTTCCTGAATTTCCTCTCACTGCCAGGTCCTTGATTCTCCCTCTGTAAATTCCTGACAACTGGTCTTTTCTCCATTGCTGTGAAGACGTAATACCTTTGTCTGACTGTCTGCAAATGTATCTCTTGCCCAGGCTTCTTTGCCTAAGACTGAAGGCTCTTCCTGGCTTGTATGGCCTGTATTCTTCTAAGCTAAACAAACAACTCAAACACAACACCAAAATCAAGAACTGCTAAATTGCTACTAGGGTGACAAAATCCTCCTTCAGGTGACCACTAATGTACCTTTGAGGTCCCAAATGGAGAATTTGTTTTTAATAAATATCTTCATCTTCTGGTGGAGACAATGGACATTTCTCCAGGAATAACAACCAACTCCTGACGACAGCTGTAAGAAAGCTGGTATCTGGGTCACTTTTGGGGAGAGAATTAACCACCCTATTAATCCTGCCATTGCTTCTCTACTATCAGTTTGTTTTATTTACATTTAGGGGAACAACTCCAGGTCTCTCAATCTAACTTTTTACGTAAATAAACATTATACACAAATGTTTGCAATTTTGACGATTTCTCTATCTAAACAAAGAAGTCCAACTTCTGTATTTGATGACTTACTAATTAATTAGTTAAACTTCTGTAAGCAGATTTTGAAAGCAGTAATAAAACCTATTTTTATCTAAATTAACTCCTCTACAGTTCATCCTGTGATGCTGGAAGCTTGAGCTAAAAAAGTAAAATATGCTTTTTGTCTTGTTAGAAACGACTCAACAGAGGAAGTTCATTTTTAACTTGTTTAAACAGGTAGATTAGTCACATTTTAAGTGATGACCCATTGGGGAAGGGTAAATTTTTCATACAAGAAGTTTATGTTACTCTGCCAACCTCTATACCTGTGTCTATGGTAAAGACAATAGGTATTTGTTCAATTGATATGTTATTGTTGCATTTTAAGCTATTTTTATTTAAAAAAAGACTTCTGGAAAGGTAGGTAGTCTTATTTCCACAAAGGTCATATTGCCAACATTAATACATGATCCTAAAGATATTGTACTATCTCTAATGCATGCAAAAAGATAAATTGTACACGTGTATTTTACACTGGGCAAGTCATTGAACTTGGCATTACACTACTGTGCAATTTTCATCATTTCCCCTTCTCTTATTAATGTGCCAAAAATCCAGAAACATTGTGTGATCTTGGGAAGTCCATAGCATAAGGAACAGAAAGACGCAAAATTAATGGTAGACATGTTTACAGACTAGTACCATGTTTACAAAAATCTTTTGGCTAATTCAGTAGCTGTCCATAAAAGGAATAGAGTAATTCTGACCACTTCTTTATCACTGAGTCTCTTCTGGAAGGATTTCTCAACCTACTGACATCTTGGAACAGGTAATCTTTGGCTTTAATGGTCTTTAATGTGCATTGCAGAATGTTTAGTGGTATCATGGCCTTAGCCCACTAAATGCCAATACCACTCCCAACCAACCTCAAGTTGAGGCAAATAAAAATGTCTCTAGACAACAAAATGTTCTCTGGAGGGAAAGTGTCCAGTTAAACACCACAAAGTTACAGGGCGTGGCTCAGGCAGGTGCAAAGGAAAGTGGTCTTCTTTATGTTATCCTTGTGGTAGTCTTGTTCTAAGCCTAAATATATAGCCAGTGATACAGAGCAACCAGAATTTCTCCATCTCTGCTTGGTGACTCCAGTTTTTAATTATTTTCTAGAGAGGTCAGAACTGATTCATGAATATTTGATAAGGAACTCTGACTTCTAGATTAGTTACAAGAGCTCCAGACAAACTCTTCTGGGAGGTGGAAGAGTTGTTTGAGCAGAAGGGTCTAGAGTTTTCTCAATCCTGCAAGGAGCCATTAGTCTTTGCTAGCAGAGAATTTTCTAGAACGAACAGACAGATCATGATGTTCTATCCCTACTTATTTACCTTTTTTCAGAGTTGCAAAAGAGGGATCTTAGAATATACATGAGGATCTCTGGGTGTTTTTGTTTGAAGCCAGGGGTTGATGATGACAAGACTGTTACCAGAACATGGATTTCTTTAAATAAATGGTGTGAGCTAGTGTTTGTACTTTTGTTATCTATTCACACATCTATGTCATGGGGCAGTTTTTCTAAGGGAAAGACTGAAACTCTATGACATTTATTTGGAAATTCATTGAACAGTACTTTGCAATCAACAGCTGTAAAAAAGAAAAATCACAGGATTGGTCAGAGGAAGAAGTTGAACCACCACATGATTGAAACAAAGGCCACGCCAGGTACAGCCTATGGGGATTTCTGCAGCTGGGAAGTCCCTACAGAGTCATATTGTTTTAAGACAAGGACGTTGGCTTTTGTACATCCCAACAAACCAGTCACCGAGTGCAGACTGCCCGTGGAAAAGTGCTGTGGATTTAGGCACAGTGGATCTTCCAGCTGAGGACAATTCCTGGAGAGGGACTGAACTGAGAATTCCCAGCCATCAGCACTGCTGGAAGCTGTAATAGGAATCTACTACATCTCACAGATTCATCCCTTACACCAAAAGCCGCACAACGGCTTTCATGGTTTCTGGAAATTCTGAGATGCTCTTCTTAGCTAACCCTGGGCTCAGCAATTAGACTGGGAGAAAGATTGGATTGTAAATATTTTAGACACTCCTGAAATTATTACATTTCCTATTCACTAATATTTTGCCAACATCTTGAATGAGTCGAGGGTTGTAGGAGTTTCTCTCAAATTCATATAAGAAGTTCACAGCGAGCATCTAAAGGTACTAAAAACTATTGTCAGAGAAAACAGGTTTTCCCATGATGGCAGTGGCCTCAGAAGTACTCAAGATACAGACTTGATCTTCCATAGAAAATAGAATCGAATATTTCCAATTTACATAAACGTTTTGTCAAATTTTTTCTACTGAAGTAAAAAATGACATTCCATAAAGAGGAAAATGGAAACTAGAAATATATTTTTTAAATAGTCATAATTAGTGATTATGTTTTATTTTTGTCACCACATAGAAAAGCACATGCAATGTCTCACACCAGATGAGTCTAATTATTTTGTGTTCGCTTTTAGTCCCTGATTTTTAGAATAACTAGGCCACGAGATTTTAGAAACTGAGGGAGAAACTCAAATAACAACAAATCCTAGAAAATCTTATTAAAAATACATTTAATCTTCTTAATCTGATTCGTACCACATTCATCAAAGTAATTTATGCTTATCAATACTTTAACATGTTTCACTGGTTACCATCATTTTTGAAATGTGTATTGTAACTTGCTTCACTTTTGAATTTTAAAATATGCTTCATCCTTTTAGAATAAGATCTTTCTGAATCCTAACTGTAGTGTTAATTATTTGCAACTGTTACCATGGAAGAAAGAAAAACGCCAGAGAGGGAATCAAGAATAGGAACATAGATGTTCCCGTGAGAGGAGCAAGTACACACTTTAATCGTCAAAATCTCTCATCTCTGCAACCTGACCTGAACTCTGAGAAGAATAGTAAACAGTGTTAGCATTCGGCCTACTTTGTGTTCCCCTCATGTGTGTATGTATGTATGTGTCTATCTAACCTCCTCAACACTTCTGCACGATACACATGTGGCACATTCATGATCTTTTCAGCTAGGTTAACATTGTGGAGAGAAATTTTCAGGAAATAAGTGCCCCGGTCTTTCCTCTGCAAAGAAAAACAGTGGGATATAATGAGGAAGAGAGATAATGGATTTCTAGAGAAACATCTGAAAAGTAGGCACAGAGCTCTATGCAAAGATAAATCATACCTAAGTGTCTTGCAAGAATGCTGGAGAAAGATGCCCCCTGGACCCGGGGCAGGAGCGGTGTGCTCAGAACAAGAAAGTCCTCTTCTTTTGCACTTCTCCAAGCTATCTAAACTCTGAAGATAAAATTAGATGTAAACAAAGTCTTTCCAGACACAGCAGACAAGATGGTTGAACAGAGACATCAGCTGCCTGGTCATCTCAGACAGAAGAAAAAGTTTTAGATGATAAAGAAAACAAGCACAGATCAGTGGGCATTCCAGGGAAAAGAGCTGAAACCTAGCAGAGATTCCGTGAGAAGCAGCTTCCTAGCGGAGGGAGGAGGCGCAAGACCTCCCTGGTGATCATGTCCCCAGGGGAGGAGCCCTGCAGAAAGGGCAGGTGGGAGATTTCCTTCTCTCCACTTACACGTCTGGTAGTCAGCAGGTTCCAACAGAACAGAGAGGCTTTCAACCTCTACTATCCCCAACGCTGCTGCCCCTGGTGAACTGGGAGCTTCTCGAGGAGACAGTGTCAGTCTGCCAGGTCTCTTGGGGCTGCTGTCTTTACAGACCTCAGTGCAAGGGCAGGTGCCGCACCACTCTCCGCCCACAGTGCACCTGTGCTCTCCCCCGCGGGCTTCAGCCCCTCTGTTCTCAGCTTGCTCATTCCCACACAAACGTCTCCCAAGTGCAGCCCAGTCTGCTGGAGCCAGAGGAGCCGGTGGGTCTGCAGCACTTGTGTAATCTCAGAGCCTGGACATTCCAGGTGTCAGCGACAGAAATTAACAGAGTGCTAGCCCCCCTGGGTTTAGAGTCTTCCCCCGCAACCTCTCCCCAACCCTGCACTCCACAGCCGCCAACAGAGATAGTTGACGCGGGCTCTCAGAAATGGTGCTCCGGCCACCCTGAGGCTTCAGCAGTGGGGGTGAGGAGGACAAATCTTTCCTTTAATGACCCGCAGAGGCCTGAGGAGTGCCCAGCCTGAGGGTTCCCAGCTCAGGCCACCCCACCCCCACCCCACTGCTCCCCAGACTGTCCATCAGGGAAGGGTGCAGTCCAGGGTGGAAGGACACCAAACCAGCTCCCGCAACCTCAGGAAATGCAGGATCAGGAATTTATTTTCAGGGACCTGGGGACAGGCCCAGACCCTACACCCTCAGGACTCCAGCTTGTGGAATGACTAGGGGGCATTATTCTGCCTGCCACACTACCCCACCGCCAAATAATATAAGTGACACTATTTTCTGGAGGTACCAATGAAACACAAAAGAACAAAGGTTGGCAAAATTTCTACCATTATTTACTCATATTCAGATGCATATTCTGGAATTAGTCTAAAATAAAACCTAGTTTCAGATGAAATCAGCAACAGCAATAATAATCGTTACCATTTCTAAGTAATTATTCCGTAGAGTCATCATGTTTAATTCTTTTTCAAACGTAATATCACTTAATTCTCACTGCCCCGTGTGGTAGGCACTATTACTCTATCTTTTACAGATTAAGCAATTGAGGATTAGAAAACTGAATTCAGTCCTCAGTTTTACAGTGACCTTCAAGTAACACTGTGTTTGTTCTTCAGCCGGTTTGCATATGAACAGAGCTCCCTGTAGTAGCTCAATGTGAGACTACAGGGAAAGACTCTGTTCTTAAGGGAAATTAGAGATAAGTATGTAAGAATGTTTCCTGAGCAAAAATACTATCTATCCGGAGAAGGGAAATTAGTAAATTTAGAAGTGTTACAATTAAATTTAGAAGTCTTGAGACTGCTACTCCATTCTTAAAATCATCATGTTTCCAGTTTGCTCATGGTCCAAAGATAGTAAGAAGATGCTGCTTCTCCCATCCAGTGCCGTGTATGAGATTCACAAACTTCTGCCAATCGTTCTGACAACTCCTATCAGCAGAACTGTGTTCAGATGATAAATGTGGGACAGGCATACACACATCTAAGTTCAACAAAAATGTATCCATCAACATCTTTGTGCAAAGCATTGGAGTTGACACTGTAGGGAATACACAGAGGAAAAAAATACCAGTACAGTTTCTTCTTTCAAGACATTAACTATTATAAGGAGGAAAATACAAAAATCACGTTCTATGATGCAAGAAGTCCATATGGAGTACTCTCTTCTGTTTCAAGGAGGGAGACACTACCTTCAAGTGGAACATATTAAGAGAGGGTATTTGACATATAGAAATATGTTGAGTGGATATGGAATAGGTGCAAGAATCTTAGGGAAGACAGACATGGAGACGAGAGCCAAAAGATAACTAGGATAGTGCAGGGCACACACGTTAAAGAGAGGAGAGTTTATTCTGTAAGTTTGGAGGGATAAATATTAGCATATTGAAAAATCAGATTTGAGTTGTCCATGACAATGAGGTCTGCAATGTGCCTTTTCTCCTTACAACTCCACTAACTGATGTTTAACATTCACTGATGTCCAGTTCCATCCTACTGTACAGGACTTGTCTAATGAAGAGAGAATCCAAAGATGAAGGGCAACTTTGGGAGGAGGTTATGCATTGCAGACCATTGCATATTCATTTATTATTTAATAGAAATTACACAGCTTGTCATTTATGCTACTGAGGAAATATGAAGCTATTTTAATTTCACAAATCTTTACTTATTGACTATAAGAAATGTGTTGATACCACTAAAATGAAGAACAGAGTATTTCTTAAAGGGCTGCAAGAGGATCAAAAGTTTCTGAGGCAGTGATGTTAAAGCTAAAACCTGCAAAACGGGGAAACCAAGAGTCCAGGTGAAAGTGGACATGACCACAGGAGGTATATGTATCTGTCCCGAGACTACACAGGTCTAAAGAAGGAAGTACATCTTGATACCGTGTTTCTTTTGTTAAAAGTATATGAAATCTACCAAACAACCTGCTTACTTCTTTCTTAAATATATTTTGAGATTAAAAAAATAAAAGAAGGTGAAAGGGAAAAAATGTAAATTGAAAAAGATTAAAGAGATCAAACCATTGCAATTTTTAAAATCAATGCAAAATGTAGGCCTATTGGAGAAATTTAACACAAAATGGATATTTGAGAATAAAAAGAAATTCTTGTTGGCTATTGAGGAAGGCCATTAGTAGGGTAGGTAAATTTTTTGAGTTGTATTTTTACAGATACTTAATAAAATAAATATGGGTAAAATAATATGATGTTAAAATTTTTCTATTAATCAACCCAGTGATAGTGTGGGTAGAAATATAACAGGTCAGACGATTAAGTTTGCAAAGTGTCATCCTAGAAACAGTGCTACATGCCTCTTTGATAAATCTGATAAATGTCATCACACTTCAAGGTGATACAGACAGGTGGCGCCCCAGCCTGCTCAGCCAAGCTGGGCTGGAGGACTCGCCACCTCAGCCTTAGCGGTGTTGGTGCTGCAGCCGGCAGAGGAACCAGTTGGCTGGAGCGCAGACAAGGTGGGCAGGGAGAGGAAGCTTCCCTCCCCCACCAGAGACTCCAGTAGCCAGAGGGACCGAACAACTGCTGCGGAGACACTGGCGCCTTGGTGTCTCCTTCCCTTTACACTTATGACTAAATACAGAACCCGCATTTCCTATGCCTAGATCAATTTCATGTAAGTTTCCTAGGCCTCAGTTCCATGAATGGACTGTGTCCATTCATTAGTACATTCATTCACCTTGCCCCAGCAGAAGGGACTGTGTCCATTCATTCACCTTGCCCCAGCAGAAGGGACTGTGTCCACTCATTAGGATATCCATTCACCTTGCCCCAACCGAAGGAACTACGTCCATTCGTTAGTAAATTCATTCACCTTGCCCCAGTGGAGACTGTGTCCATTCATATCCCGGACTCACATAGAAGGAACCCATGCACTTATATATACCGCTAAAGGTAGAGAGACTGAGATAGGAAAACGGAGAGAGCTTTTCTCTCCCGACTTGGGTTTTCTCTCCCTACTACAAACTTTAGTGGTTTTGTATTCTTTTCTGTAAATAAATTCTGTCTTGATCTGTGGTCTGCGGATTTATTCTTCAAATCACTGAGAACAAAAACCTGAAAGTCCGGTATCAGATTTGGGAGCCAGCCAGGAGACAAGGCGAAATTCAGTATCAAAGGTTCTCCCCTTGGGAAGCGATGCACCAATGCAGATGCCTAGTCCAGCCTGTGGAGCCATTTTGGAACTCCTTTTCTGAAAAGGCTGTCAGAGATGACACCATACTACAAGTTTGTAAACTCATCCCAGAAGAAGTGCTGCAGAGCTCGCTGCTGAATATCACTGTGAAATACTCCCCTTGGCCATCGAATGACCATAGTGGAGTTTAGCAGTGAGGTATGTAGCTCCCAGGATGAATTCACAAACCTAATTGTCCACCTTGTTGTCTCTGTGTGTGTGGAGATGGGCTGGTAGGGATGAAACAGGACTGCTCATGAGTTAGTAATGTTTGAAGACAAGTGACATGCACAAAAGACTTCTTTGTACCAGACTCCTATATAGTTAACATTTTCATCATAAAAAGTGAAAATAAAAATATAAAACACACAAGCACTTTTAGGGATTTAAAACTACTGTGGGTGTTCAGAACAAAATGTCTTAATATACATTTTTGTAAATTCCATTGTATATTTTTATTTCAAATATACTATACCTAAATTTTAAATAATAATAGCTTGATTTATGTTTTAAAATGTAAAGATTAAAAAGTATAAACAACATTTGCTATCTAAATTTTTTGCTTTATCCTTCCTAATCAATCTTTGCATCATAGAGAGTTCAAACACTAACCTTTTCCTTTAATCACCCTTCTTTTTTCCTTCTACTTATAGTCAACGTATTTTATCGGCTCAGAAAAAGCCCTCATGTTTCTGTATGTGTATGTCATTATTCTCTGTAATTGTTACATATAGATAGCATTAGATTATTCCGCTGCCATTTTTCTGTTACCTCATTCATTTCTGCACTGTCTTTATTCATAATAATGAAAAGAATTCTCATCTAGAAGTAATTTGGGGTCAGCATTATATTCCACTTATACTAGCAATAGACAATAAATTATACTCCTTAGAGAATATAGCTTTGAGACCATTTGGTTCAATCACATTGGTAGGTAAATATAGCAAGATTGAAAATAAAGAAATATTTTGCTAATAGTTAAATGGTTACTTGCATGTTCTTAAAACCACTTTAAATATATTTAGGGCCAGGGTAGAAATTTCTCAGAAGAATTATATTTGATCAGAACCCTGAATTATAACTAATAAGTCAATAGGAAGATCTTCCAGAAGTTTCACTATGGTAATTAAAGGCATTTTTTTAAGTGTTTTGGAAATAAATTTGATACTGGCTTAGGCTAAGGGTTTATATATTATAATTAGTATAACACAAGGTATGTACTATGGATTTAAATATGTAATAAATACACAGAAACTACATTAGGCTTACGCAGTTATCTTTTATTGGTCCAAAGATTACTTATATTTAACCTTTAAGAAAGAACAAGATTCATCATCTAAGGGGCCTAGATGAAAATTCTGTCCCTGGGTGGTGTCTGTGGTTCAAAGGAGTAGGGCGCCGGCCCCATATACCAGAGGTGTCAGGTTCAAAACCAGCCCCACCTCCCCTAAAAAAAAAAAAGAAAAAGAAAATTCTATCTCTGCTACCTGTAGCTGTATGTGTTAGGAGCCAGTTATCAAAAACTTTTCTCCATCTTCATTTACCCAGTTATACGGGGAGGATAGTAATTTAAAGATTAGTGTACAAAATGAATGAGATAAGTATTGTGAAGTATTAAGTATACATTAATATTACGTATTATAATTACAACAACTAAAGCTGTTACTCTATTTTATTTATAATTTACTAAATAGGTAACTCAGTAAGTAAATTGCCAACATTAACAAGTTTGCTCCCACCACGCATTTTTAGGGAGGTTGGTTGGACTGAGGAAATCAAGACCCCTGAATTCCAGCATAATCCACCTAGACACTTACAGATGTTTAGGGTCCTCTACAAAGAAATCAAGCAGAGTAGGAAGTCAAAAATCAAGCAATCCTCTTTAAAAAGTAAACAGAGGACATGAACAGTAGCTACAAAAGAAGACAGACAAATGGGTAATGAACATACAGAAAAATGTTCTGCATCACTCATCATCAGAGACGTGCAAGTCAAAGCCACAGCGGCCTTTGGGCACAGTGGGCATGGCTCTTATCAAAAGTGCCCAAACAGTGGATGTAGAGAGAAAGGAACACTCACACACTATGGTGGGACTGCAAACCAGTGCAAGCTTGGTGGAAAATAACATAGAGATTTCTCAAAGAACTAAATTAGACCTCCTACTATATCTAGCAATCCCAATACTGGGTATCTACTCAAAGGCAAAGAAGCCCTTTCATCAAAAAGACACTCTAGAGTGTTTTTTTGCAGCACAATTCACAATTGCAGAGATGTGGAATCAACCTAAGAGCCCAGCAATTTGTGAGTGGATTAATAAAACGTGGTGCATGTCTACCATGGAGTGCTACTCAGCCGTAAAAAAGTGTTAATTCCTTATGCAACAATCTGGATGGAAATGGAGACCATTCTCCTAAATGAAGTATCACAAGATGGGAAAAGCAATTTTGTACTTGAGACAAAATTGGAACTAACCAATGGGCAGTCACGTGCACAGAAGGAAGGAAAACTCAGTAAGAATCACATAGATGGGAGGGTGAGGAGGGACTGGGTGAAATTATACTAACGGGTCTGATGTACACCATCTGGGCAATACCACACTTATAATGTTGACTCAATAGCACAAAAGCAATCCAAATAGCCAAAATACGTGGATTTTATTTCAGAATATATGTAATGGTTTTACAGTCACAAATATGTATTCACATTCATACAAATGATATATTTCATATAATTTAATTTTATATTACCATGCATATTATGGAATCTTTAAGGGCATCAGAATATATGTAAGAATGTACCTTATGATACTGTGGAGTACTTGGAAATCCTAGACCCAATCCTGCCCAAGGAAGATGAAAGAGTTAAAACTAAGAAAGCCACAGGGTCCTTGGCCCCCTCCTAGGAGGCTGAGACCATGTGGAACTTTAAGAAAGACTATTGAACCATTGCTGGTTGTGCATAAAATATCCCCAAGTTATTGGGAGGGTATCATTTATACTTGCCTATGGATGCAAGTGTTGTTTCTGGATGCAACATGGAGAATTGCCCCATCTGCCACCACTGGACCCCTTTCTAACTTCCCTGAAAATCTTTTGTCTCTAGTCTCTGCCAGAGTCCAGTTTCTCCAATTTCCTTCTTTGGTATTAGCTCACATTAAGGCAGAGGCTTTAAAGGCCCTTAATTCACATTTCAGATACTAAATAAAATCAGGTATAAATTCAAAGTAACTAATTAGGAGCATCTGTCATGGTCTAAGTTTTATAACATATTTGATTCATAATTAACTATAGGCTTTTTGCTTTTTCCCTCTTTTAGTAATCTCTGCTGAATTTTCCAAGATCTCGCCTTTCACTAAGTATTAAGCTAAAAAATACACAGCGATTTAGAAGGAAAAATAAAGGCTTTTCATGAATGAAATGAAAATTGAAAATTTAACCCACAGATTTTGATTCAAAAAACTTAAAAAGCTCATCTAAATATTAATTTTGTGTGACATTTAAAGCTTAACACAAGACATAAATAGCATGGAACAAAAGTATCCATCAAGGGTACGTGAGAAACATTTATCCAAAGGCTATTCTTACATTAGAGAGTTAAAAATCATAGAGAATGGAGCTGTGTCTATCTACAGTATTTGAATTAAATGCAAAGAAACAGACCTACCAAAGTAGGCCTAGAGAATTTCTAAAAGAAAAATCTTAATTTGTATTTCTTTAGAGATGTATTAAGATATGATGAGATGTATTACAGGGAAAGTCAACTAAAATAAGCAGGGAAAGTTTGCTAAGTAGATAGGTTTGTCCAAAACTAAATACATACCCTTAACCTAAATAAAATTATCATTCTCATTCTTTTCTTCTTCTTCTTTTTTTTTTTTTTTGCAGGTTTTTTTGGCTGGAGCTGGGTTTGAACCCGCTACCTCTGGCATATGGGGCCAGCACCCTACTCCTTTGAACCACAGGAGCCGTCCTCATTTTTTTCTTTTATTCTTAACACTAAATAGTGCTATTTTTGAGGAAGAGGGACATCTCTCTCCATCAATTCTTTCTTTTTTTTTTAATGAAAGAAAATAGATTTTTTATTAAGTTCTATGTACAGAGATCATTAACACATTTATGCCTTTGTGGGATTCAATATATTGATTATTTGTACAAATTGGAGTGCTTACATCCTACTAATTAACATAGCTTTGACTTGTACCCTTGCAATATGCTTCATAGGTGTGGTCCCACCATTAACCCTCCCTCTATTGAACCACCCCCGCCCTTCTCCTCCCCCTCCCCTTTCCTCCTCCATCTTGGGCTATAGTTGTGATTCATCTCTCATATGAAAGTGTGAGTGATTATAAATTGGTTTTATAGTGGTACCAAGAACATTGAATTTGTTTTTCCATTCCTGAGATACTTTACCAAGAAGAATATGTTCCAGCTCCATCCATCCATGTAAACATAAAAGAGGTAAAGTCTCCGTCTTTTTTTAATGCTGCATAGTATTCCATGGTATACATATACCATAATTTATTAATCCATTAATGGGGTCCATGGGCGCTTGAGCTTCTTCCATGACTTGGAAATTATGAACTGAGCTACAATGAACAATCTGGTGCAAATATTTTTGTTGTCAAGTGATTTTTGATCTTTGGATATACACCTAGAAGAGGAATTGCAGGATCAAACTGCAGGTCTACATTTAGATCCCTGAGTGATCTCCAAACTTCTTTCCAAAAGGAACATACTAGCTTGCATTATCACCAGCGATGCAAAAGCGTTCCCTTTTCTCCACATCCACACCAACATTCATTGTTTGAGGATTTTGTGATGTGGGCTACAGTTACTAGAGTTAGGTGATATCTCAAAGTGGTTTTGATTTGCATTTCTCTGATGATTAAAGATGATGAGCATTTTTTCACGTGTCTGTTGGCCATGTACCTGTCTTCTTAAGGGAAGCTTCTGTTCATGTCTCTTGCCCACAATGAAATGGAATCACTTGTTCTTTTATTATTAATAAGTTTGAGTTCTTGGTGGATTCTGGTTATTAGATCTTTGTTGGAAATATAACTTACAAAAATCCTCTCCCATTCTGAGGGCTGTCCACTTGCTGTACTTAGTGTGTTTTGGCTGTGCAGAAACTTTTTAGTTTGATCAGATCCCAGTAATGTATTTTTGATGTTGCTTCAATTCCCTGGGGGGTCCTCCTCATAAGTATTCTTCCAGGCCAATTTCTTTAAATGTTTCCCCTGCACTCTCTCCAATATTTTTTTATAGTTTCGTGTCTTAAGTTTAAGTCTTTTAACCAGTGAGAGTCAGCTTTTGTTGAGGAGAAAGGTGTGGGTCCAGTTTCAGTCCTCTACAAGTTGCCAGCCAATTCATCCAGCACTATTTGTTAAATAGGTAACAAATTTATATTTATATAAATAAATACATTTATATTTTTGATAGGCTTATCAAAGTTCAAATGATGGTAAGTGTCTGAGTTCATCTCTTGGTTTTAAATTCTGTTCCATACATCTACCTCTCTATTTTTGTGAAATAAGATGGTCACTTCATATTTGTTTAAGGCAACACTCAACATGATGAGATTTCAATTATTAACATTTATGAGCCCAACCAGAATGTGCCTCAATGTATAAGAGAAACTCTAACAGACATGAGCAACTTGATTTCCTCCAGCACCTTAATAGTCAGAGATTTTAACATCCATTTGGCAGTGTTGGATAGACCCTCCAATAAGAAATTAGGCAAAGAAATTATAGATTTAAACTGAATCATTCAACAATTAAGTTTAACAGACATCCACAGAACATTTCATACTAACAAAACTGAATACACATTCCTCTAATCAGCCCATGGAACATCCTCCAAAATAGATCACATCTTAGGTCACAAGTCTAACCTCAGCAAATGTAAAAGAATAGAGATTATTCCGTGCATCTTCTCGGACCATCATGGAATAAAAGTTGAACTCAGTAACAATAGGAATCTGCATACATGTACAAAATCATGGAAACTAAATAACCTCATGCTGAATGATAGCTGGGTCATAGATAAGATTAAGAGGAAATTATCAAATTTTTGGAGCAAAATGATAATGAAGACATGAATTACCCACAAAGGCAATTCTAAGAGGGAAATATCCTAAGAGGGAAATTTATAGCTCTGCAAGCCTTCCTCAAAAGGATGAAAAGAGAGGAAGTCAACAACTTAATAGGACATTTCAAGCAACTGGAAAAGAAAGAATATTCCAATCCCAAACCCAGCAGAAGAAAAGAAATAACTAAAATTAGAGCAGAATTAAGTGAAATTGAAAATAAAATGATTATACAACAGGTCAATATATCAAAAAGTTGGTTTTCTGAAAAGATCATTAAAATAGATAAACCTTTGGCTAACCTAACCAGGAAAAAAAGAGTAAAATCTCTAATTTCTACAATCAGAAATGGTAAAGACAAAATAATAACAGACTTCTCAGAAATTAAAAAAAATCCTTAATGAATATTATAAAAAACTGTATTTCTCAGAAGTATGAAAATCTGAAGGAAATAGATCAATACTTGGAAATATGCCACCTTCCTAGACTTAGCCAGAAAGAAGTTGAAATGTTGAACAAACCTCAATCCTTTTCACTGCACCAACTAAATACTTAAAAATAAAGTTAGGCCCTTAGCTAGATAAGACAAGGGTGGATGACAGATGTGGTTGGGCTATTTGGATTGGTTTGGGTCAGATAGACCTGGGTTGTGGGAATACTTTATATTCCACTGAAAATGAATTTCTGAATTAAGATTTGCATTCATGATCACTGGGAAATTGCTTGTGAATTTCAAAGATAAGTGTGGCATTGTGAGTAGGCTACGTTGGGAGTAGGCTTATTTCAACCTTGCAGGTAGATTATTTGGAGAACAGAGTTAATTAAGACCCTAGGACACATCTGAGAAGCAGATGATACTCCATGAAGTTGTAATAAAACCCAATACTGAACTTTCTACAGGGCCTGCAGTCACTAGGACAGATCCTGGCTTAGGGTGCAACTTATTAATAAACTTCTCTCTCTCTCTTTTTTTTTTTGCTAAAACTTTGGGGTTTTTTTTCAATTATTTTGGAAAATATTTCAAGCTACCACACTACTCTAAAAACAACATTATTTCATTCTTGTTTAATCCTATTCAAAATTATTTCACCTCCCTCAATTTAACTCACAATAATGAGGGTGATGATAGTAGTTATGGGTATAACTATTGGAGTATATGCACTACATCCACTGAATGAGATTTTTCTGATAACTGTGGGAGACTTTTTAAAATAATCATTTGACAGGAGCAAAGCATTGTAGAAAGGTTATGACTTAGCCATCGTCACGTAACTAGCTGGCATCAGATTCCAGATGAAAAACTAGCTTGTTTGATACAAAAATATGTATCTAGAACAAAAACTCATGTTAATGAGGTATTTAAGTATGGGGGAAATGAAAATGGTGCTGTAGCATGGGAAATAAATATGGGTACTAAGTTAAATTGAAAAATGCAAAGGAAGCTCGGCGCCTATAGCTCAACCGGCTAAGGCGCCAGCCACATACACCTAAGGTGGCGGGTTCGAATCCCCAGCCGGGACCCGCCAAACAACAATGACGGCTACAACCAAAAAATAGCCAGGCGTTGTGGCAGGTGCCTGTGGTCCCAGCTACTTGGGAGGTGGAGGCAAGAGACTCGCTTGAGCCCAGGAGTTGGAGGTTGCTGTGAGCTGTAATGCCACGGCACTCTATCCAGGGGGACAGCTTGAGGCTCTGTCTCAA
>CAUYTI010020604.1:0-52432 GCA_963575145.1 Galago senegalensis | reverse complement strand
GCCAGCCAGTTCACCCAGCACCATTGGTTAATTGGGAATCTTTTCCCAACTCAATGTTTTTAATTGGCTTCTCAAAGATCAGATAACGGTAAGTATCTGGATTCATCTCTTGGTTCTCTATTCTGTTCCATACATCTACCTCTCTATTTTTGTGCCAGTACCATGCTGTTTTGATCACTATGGATTTATAGTATAGTCTGAGGTCTGGTAGCATGATTCCTCCTGCTTTGTTTTTATTTCTGAGTAATGTCTTGGCTATTTGAGGTTTTTTTCTGATTCCATATAAAATGAAGCATTATTTTTCAAGATCTTTAAAATATGACAGTGGCGCTTTAATGGGGATTGCATTCAAATTATATATTGCTTTGGGTAGAATGGACATTAACAATGTTGATTCTTCCCAGCCATGAGCATGGTGTGTTTTTCCATTTGTTAACATCTTCAGTTATTTCTTTTCTTAGAGTTCCATAGTTCTGTTTAAGAGATCTTTCACATTCTTTGTTAGGTAAATTCCTAAATATTTCATCTTCTTTGGCACTATTGGGAATGGAATAGAATCTTTGAGTGTTTTCTCAGTTTGACTATTGTTGGTATATATAAAGGCTACAGATTTAGGAGTGTTGATTTTATAACCTGAGATGTTGCTGTATTCCTTTATCACTTCTAAGAAGACATGAAACTATAAAAATAATAGAAGAAACTACAGGGAAAACCCTTGAAGAAATCAGCCTGGGCAAACATTTTATGAGAAGGACCAAGCAGGCAATTGAAGCAACATCAAAAATACACTATTGGGACCTGATAAACCTAAAAAGCTTCTACACAGCCAAGAACACAGTAAGTAAAGCAAGCAGACAGCCCTTAGAATGGGAGAAGATATTTGCAGGTTGTGTCTCTGAGAAAGATTTAGGAACCAGAATCCACAGAGAACTCAAATATATTAGAAGAAAAGAACAAGTGATCCCATCTCAGGGTGGGCAAGGGACTTGAAGAGAAACTTCTCTGAAGAAGACAGGCACACGGCCTACAGACATATGAAAAAATGCTCATCATCCTTAATCATTAGAGAAATGCAAATCAAAATGACTTTGAGATATCATCTAACTTCAGTAAGATTAGCCTACATCACAAAATCCCAAAACCATACTCTGGTTTCTCTTCATATCGTATAAATCTTTCACCTTTTACAAAATCCCCAAATCAGAGATGTTGGCATGGATGTGGAGAAAAGGGAACACTTCTACATTGCTGGTGGGACTGCAAACTAATACATTCCTTTTGGAAAGATGTTTGAAGAACACTTAGCGAACTAAAAATAGACCTGCCATTTGATCCTATAATTCCTCTACTAGGTATATATCCAGAAGACCAAAAATCATATCATAACAAAGATATATGTACCAGAATGTTTATTGCAGCCCAGTTCATAATTGCTATGTCATGGAAGAAGCCCAAGCGCCCATCAACCCATGAATGTATCAATAAAGTGTGTTATAAGTACACCATGGAATATTATGCAGCCTTAAAGAGAGATGGAGACTTTACCTCTTTCATGTTTACATGGATGGAGCTGGAACATATTCTTCTTAGAAAAGTATCTCAGGAATGGAATAAAAAGTATCCAATGTACTCAGTCTTACTATGAAAGCAATTTATAGCTTTCATATGAAAGCCATAATCCAATTACAGCCCAAGAAGAAGGGGAAAGGGGAGAGGGAGGGGAGGGGTGGGGAGAGGATGGTGGAGGGAGAGTAATTGGTGGGGCCACATCTACGGTGCATCTTCAAGGGTACATGTGAAATTTACTAGGTGTAGAATATAAATGTCTTAACATAATAACTAAGAGGATGCCATGAAGGCTATGTTGACCCATTTGATGAAAACATTTCAAATTGTATATAAAACCAGCACATTGTACGCCATGATTGCATTAATATACACAGCTATGATTTAATTTAAAAAAAAAGAAAGAAAGAAAGAAGGAAAAGACAAAGAAAAGAGTGGGCTTAATGGTCAGAGGAAAATCAGACGAGTCACCACCTTGGCTGTCAGTGGAGACAGTGTTTCAGGGGTGACCCTGCGGTCAACTTTATCAAAAACTATGGACAGGCTAAGAGGAGAACTGTAGAATGCTTTTGCTTTTAGCCACAAGAAGATTATTGATAATTTTTTTAAGAATAGTTTCAGCAGAAGGATTGGAACAAATGTGTAACTGGCCTGTGTTCAGGGGAGAATGAGAAGACAGAAGGAGAAAAGCAAAGATACAGCCACAAATCTCTCAGTAATGTCCTTTAAAAAACCTAGCAACTCGGGCAGCGCCTGTGGCTCAAAGGAGTAAGGCACCAGCCCCATATGCCGGAGTGGCGGGTTCAAACCCAGCCCCAGCCAAAAACTGAAACAAACAAACAAACAAACAAACAAACAAAAACCTAGCATCTCAGTTTAATTACAAATGTTTAAAGACTAGACGTAACTACACATGGTGATACCAAATACATACACAACTGGTTATGTAGATATTGGTCCAGAATGCCTTCACCCCAGTGAGACGTGGTAGGAATTCACTCCGCACGAGGCAGTGTTTTCTTCATTCCCGTAGGATCACACTGTCCTATGTTTGTCTGGAACTGACGTAGGGAAGGATGGCCCAACATGGACCACCTAGCTAGCCATCCTCACAGGAATGTGTGTGGATTTTTATCACAAACGTGTACATTATAAACCTTTACACTTTCCAGTTTAGCTGATGGTTTCTTCTGTGTCTTCTTTAATTCACAGGTGTGGTAAATACTTAGGGAAAAGTCTGAAAATTACACCCTCAGTGAAAGTGAAAATCCCACTCCCTTGCCATGGAGCTCCTGCTGTGTGGAACAGCGTCTGTGAAGTCCGTGAATGGTGAGTAAGTGCGCACTGGACAAAAAGTCAGGTGAGAGTCAGTGAGGGTCACGTCCCCTCATCTCTGGCCTTAAATATCAGATTCTCAGATTCCCTCCCTTCAAAGGAGGCATAATTCTACTCACCTGAAAAGACCACTGTGAAGGATAAGGAGAAAACAGTGGGAACATATTCTGGTGTTGGAAAATTATTCAAGTATATTATTCTGAAAAGAGCAAAAGAATGGCAAAAACTCAAGAGGCACCTTCCCCCACCTGCTTCCTTCAACCTCCTACAATCTCTTCCTCAGAAATATTACTGAAACCCCACTCATCCTTCACCACTGCCCCCCAGATCACCACCACCATTCATTTGTTTTCGGGGTTGATTTCATTCTATCTCCTTGTATCACTGGACTCTTTAGAAAGATATTAGGCAAATTCATATTCCTGGAGTATCATCATGTGTTTGAGGTCCCACAAATTTTAAATGTTATTAAGTTATAGATTATGTATTCTTACCGTTGCCATCGTGTGGAGTATGGAACCAGTTTTACCCTCATGAATAGAAGAAAAAAATTAAAACTCTATCTCTCTACCTAGTTACTTATACAGGGTGGCCATAAAGTTCATGTGCAGTCTATCTATTTCAAATTGCACGTGAACTTTCTGGCCACCCTGTATCCCCTGCTTGTACTTGGAACAGCGATACTTTCATTCTATCATACATACAAAAGCTAAAGTGATTTGCAACGACAGTTGCATAAATAATACCCAGCACAGTAAACTTTGGCTCCCAGTAAACATTTAATAAACGTTTGTTGAATAAACAAACACATGCATAAATGGATTTTTCCTCACAACATATTTGCTATTGACACTTTGTAAATGATTTACTAGAGGTGTGGGCTAATTGCGTCCCAGAGTAAGGTGATAATGGGATTCACGTTCAGGAACCCCAGCCCAATTTTCCTCACTGAACAGATGGAATGGCATTGACCTCTGGAGATATAAAAATACACATCAAAGGGAATAAATTACTCAGAAACATGGCTTTCCATATGCCGAATGGAAATTGTCTCATTTGTACAGAAAATTTAAGTCAAGTCCATGCATTACAGTTATTAGTGAATTTTAAGGCACAGTACTACTACATCCCAAGGGCAACACCTATTTGGAAGCTGCTTTATTATTGCTTTACTTATGACAAGAAGTTAGCAAAGAACACGTTGTGTGCACGGCTCTGCATTCCTCCATGGCTGAGGCTATTAATTCCGGAGCTACAGGCAAGTACATTGATCTTTCCAGCCATCCAGAAATAGATGTCATGTAGAGCAACTGTTTCTTCATTGCTATTCCGGCACAGTATTTCCCCTCCCCGGAGATTATTTTCTCACATAAAGAATAAAAATAGGCTCACTCTTTTTTTTGAGGAAAGATGGCAGTAGGTTTGGAGGTACCAGACTCATGAGCCCCTGTCTGATGAACACTGCCATCTGCCTCAAGTAACACAAACGCACTGTGGCTACCAGCTCAGAGAAGCTAGCACTCTTTTCATCTCAGGTATTAAACTAGCACCTCCCCATATTGACCCCAATGAGAGCAAGGCTGGGTCTGGACAGGTGCCCAGTCATGAGTGTGGTGGAAAATATGGGTGAAAGGGCAAAGCACACGAGACCTTTCTGAAATGTTTTGAGCAAAATTTCTTATTAATAGACCAGTGAATTAACAGGCTCCTGAATTTCCCACCCAGATTACACCCAGTTCCACAGAGACCATTGAATAGAGGATGACAAGTACACAGCACACACACACACACACACAAATCAACCACTGATTTTTTAATATACCTGCCACATATAAAACATTGTACTGAGTGATACAGAGGAAAGAAACTTGAGCTAGAGTGACAAAATCCCAATCACTAAGAACATCTTCAATTAAGTGGGAGGATAAGAAAAACCTCCAGTTAGTATTGACACGTGCAAACTACATGTGGGCCTAACAAAGGTGTAAATGCGGAGGACAGAGGACGTTCCTCTGCTGAATGTTCAACTCAGGAGCGCTGGCACGTTCAGCTATCAGGCTTCCAAACCACACGCCACTGGATCTCAGAATATGGTAAACTAATAGTGTCACTGAGCTCAAGAAAATAGCGAGTATTTTAAAATCTTTTGCTTTAATAGAAAATGTTTAAAACCGTGCAGTTTGAGGTAAAACCACAGGATCCAGGCACCCCTGTGCTTTGCCACTTCAGACAAGCGTGTCTTCCCTAAGGGCAGGTGTGTTCATAGAGGTGTGAGAAGCCAAAACTTTTCTTATTCCAATGGGGTTCTGGTAATTAAATAAGATAATACACACAGACCTCATTATCGCAAGCAGATTCTCAATATATACGGAAAGAGAATTTGATGCCTTTAACATTTATCATGAAGTATTCCATATCCTTAGAATATAGTTACTCTTGTATTTCTCTGCATCCACTAGCAGAATAAATTGTTCCTGTTTTTAGCTGCTGTGTCTTGCTCAGCAACACATACCCAGAGGCCGTGATGTAGCTGGTGATCAGCAGACAAGCCCTGGATCAGTGGCTGAGTCAGTACTATCTACTCACGTGTGTGCACCCATGGATGCACTCAGGAAAGAATTATAACATGAACAGTACTTAGGATTCTTTCCCAGTTTCAAGTTAAAATCAATTGTGAAGCCAAAAAAGACAAAATGAATCCAACATAGAAAATTTTTTTTTAATAAAGATAAAAAACAAATAGAAAACTTGTTTTGTCTTCTCGGTCTCTCAGTATGACCCAGAAAGTAGGGACAAATAGAATATGAGAAAAATTTGACAGAGCTCGGCAGAGGATTTGATGATACAAAAAGGGTTCTACAAACTGGCTAAAATATTCTTCTTGGCCAACTCAAGGAATTGAGGTTTACATAACATCATGGACTAAAAAGCACACGAGAATATAGTCAGCAGCCCGGCATTGTGGCGGGCGCCTGTAGTCCAGCTACTTGGGAGGCTGAGGCAAGAGAATCTCTTAAGCCCAAGAGCTAGAGGTTGCTGTGAGCTGTGACTCCACGGCACAGTACCAGGCGTGACATAGTGGGACTCTGTCTCAAAAAGAAAAGAAAAGAAAAAGAAAAAAGAATATGGTCAAGTTATAAATACTTTTTTGGTCTTTCAACAATCTTTCATTGAGCAACTATTTTGCGTCAGGCAACATTCTAGAAAGAAGGATAAAGAATGTGAGCCATTAACCTGTACATGTGGAAGTGATTAAGATGATAAATGTTGTTACGTCTTTTTTAATCACGATTTAAAAAGAAAATTTTAGCTAGACAGACACAGCTATTGTTCTGATGAAAATGTAGTATTAGATGAATGAGTGTAAGTACAGATAAAAAGGAACTGCACAATAGATTATGATCAGTGACATGAACGAGAGAAGAAAGGTTAGAAGAATGAAGATTTGTAGGAAGAACGACACCACAGTTGATAGGGTGACCAGTTGTTTCTGAAATGGCGACATTAAAAGGGAATCCTAAACATTTAGCAGGGGACGCCCTTTATACAAAAGTGAAGAGCATTCTGGGTGGAAGGGATAGTAAATAAAAAGCTCTTACACAACCTAAACTCGGCGTGTCCAAAGAACTGATACAAATTTTAGAACCGATATTTTAAAAGCAGCAAAGGTGGGGACTGGTGGGAAGTGGCATGAATTTGAAGAAGTAACTCATCATCTACTTCATGCTGTATGTACTCTCGGTGGATGTAAAGTGTGACCCACGCAGCTTTCATGCTTCTCTTATTCTGGTCAAGGAGATTAAGCAACATTTTACTATTAAATAGAAAAGTCTCGGTTATGCATAAAACTACAACCATGTGGTGCTATAATCATCGGCTTAGTGGACATTCTGGGTTTCATCCTCAGGGAAACCCTATCTGAGAAGATAACATTTAAGCTGTAATTTGAACGACAAGGAGAAGCCAAAAAGTCAGCAGAAATACAATAATAATATCCTAAGGTGAGAAAGATTTTAGGGTTTTTGAAAAATAAAATGAAGACCAACAAGACTGTGATTGAAAACGGGGTGAGAGACCTATTGAATCTGAAAGGGGGACAGGAACCTTGAAGGCCATCAAAAGCCAGGAAAATTAATTCAAATTTAATTCCAGGTAGAGCGCCTACTCACCATACGTAAACTGTCAAGTTAAACATTGAGATCTGGCAGCACAAAGTCTCTGAGACCTTGCAGGCAGGTAGAGTTATAGGAACGGAGGCCCCACGGGGATGGCACGAGTGTGAAGAACACACTGACAAAGAGGACAAGGATGCCCAGGCACATCTGCAGGGAATCTGATGTGGGAGGGAACCAAATTCTGAAGTGGACTGAAGACGTTTCTGGGAATAGTGATGCTGTGTCTTTCCACAAAGCCTCAGCTGCCCACTGCAACATGGGGGTGCTGTCTACTCATCCTGAGTCCACTTTTGTCAGGACAGTAGTTTATAAAGAGAACCTGGAAAGGAAGAGAGGGAATTCTAAAGAATAGAATGTTATCACTAACAATTACGCATCGTGGAACGCTGGCTGGACAAACACAGCCAGCTAGACGCTGTGAATAATGAGAATGTGTTGGTTCCAGCGGATTAAAGGTTTTGACGTTACGCCACAGATTACCAGAATAAATTAGAGGATAGAACACTCTGGCCAGAGAGCAGGATTTAAAATCTTTATTTAGATTCTGCAGTTTTGGTGGCCAGATTCAATATTTAACTATATAAATGGATAGATGAGAAAAAATAGAATGAAAACTGATTAAAACGGATAAAGGCAAGAAGCTGGAAGATAAGGTAGTCCTTGTAAGTGTGAAGAAATCAAAACTGTTAATATTAAGAGCTAAAGTCATGTAAATGAGGAGGGATGATGGGATGGTGAGTACTCCACAGCGCAGAGCGGGGGGTGGTTATATTCATCATAATCTAAGTTTGAGTCCATTTATTAAAAGCTAGTAGCAAACATTAGGTAATATTTATGATTACACAAAGAAACGAATTAGAAATTGTAAGTAAATGTGATTGCTAGCAATATTATATATAATTATTTCCTTGCTAAAGTTTATGAAAGTGTATAGTTCTTGTTGAATAAGAAAATAGTTCAGAGCAATCTCACTCTTTATCTTAGATGATGGAAAATTTAATTGATAAAGATTAGCTAAACTAATAAACCAAAATCATTTTCAGTAAGTGAATTCTAGAGGTTTTTTTTTTTTTTTTTTTTTTTTTGTTACTTGAAACTAAACCTTTCTAAGATAGGAAGAACTACCTATTCCTTAGCTGAGAAGCTGCCTTGAGACATCCTTGGACGGGGAATGAGTGTACTTAGTGGGCTCTAACTTAGTGATCACGCCTCCATCCAATGACTCCTATTCTAGTTTAAAGGAGGACAGTTAATCCTTAATCAACCTATTAAGTGGCAAAAATTTAACTTGTCTGTGAATGTTATTTATCAGAAAAATGTTCTCACTCCAAAGAAGACAGAATTGAAAAGCATACTTCCACAGTTCATTTTTCCAAAAGGATATTAAGTGAAATTTCTTTCTTGCCATCAAATATTAAGCACCTTGTCACGGGGATTCCAGAGCAACACACAGATAATGACAGTAATTTAAGAACAATTTGAAATCAAAGTTAAATTCAAGTTATCAGCCCCTTCACTTGCCATATCACCTTCAGGCGTTTACTTAAAGCTTTACTTAAATCTTACTTTACTTCACTTAAATCTTAGTTTCCCTTTCCCTCTGAGAGTAATAACAGTATGCTATCATCTTTCTTATGGAATTAAATGAATTACAGTTTGGTAGTACTCTACAGTAATAATGACATGCTGTCATCTCACAGGGAAACCAGGTGAATTATATTAAGTATTATGTACAAAGAACTAAGCATGACATGATGCATTATTATAAAAGCTTAGTAAGTAGTAGATATTGATTTTATTGGTTATATCAAAATCTCCTCATAAGATGGATATTATTATGCAAATACTCCTAATCAGTATTCCTTCTTACAGGTTGGAGGAGGAGGAGTTTAACCCAAGAGTTTATAGTCTACTTTAGGAAATACAACTTATCTTCACATTATGCTGTATTGAAAGGGCTCCAGAAAACCCATTTTTATTTTTTAAAATGCCATGTCCTTACAAGGTGTGGGGGTAGAGGGAGGCTGTGGCTCAACTCTTGGGGGCAGGACACAATTATAAGAAGGACTTTACCTAACAAAGGCAATCACTATAAGCTAATTCTTTGTACCCTCAATGAATCCCAAACAATAAAAGAAATCATTTCAGATAAACAAACAAACAAAAGCCATGTCTTGAAATAACGTTAGGAATTGCTGAATTTTTCCAAAACTGAAAGTCAGTACCTTTCCTAAGGTTAGTGGTTATAACGGAGTAACTGAATGGGACTGAGATTTTGTTTCATCTTAGAAAGAGAACAGAGATCCCTGACCAGTGTCCTGATTCCACCTGTGACACCTTTTTTGTCAGCTGTAGCCCAAGAAATTTAGCCAATCTAAATAGCCCAGGTAACTAAACCACGAACATAAGAAAACCTGTCTGTAGATAAGAGGTTACTGGATCAATTAAATATTGTACAGCACAAAAGAAAAGAGAGAGAGATTAGGAAAGAGAGCGATAGAGAGAGAGAGGAAGAAGGGGGGGAGGAAGGGAGTGAGAGAAGGAGGGAGGGAGGACTAAAAGAGAAAGAGTAAAGAAGGAAAAAGGAGACGAGGAAAAAAACGTAGGTCAAGAACGGGTGTGATCCAGTTTCCTGCTGGAAGATCTGAACGCAGGAAAGTTACTGATGATTTTATTCTGAAATGCTAGAAATAGATACTTAGTAGCAAGATATAGTTCCAGGTCTGATGAAAAGTTTTATCCTTAACTATGTTATATAAAATGGATGGGAAGCCATTGTTTTCGGCTGAGTTCCTTACACTAGGCCCCAACAGACAAAACACAACAGATTAGAATTTCCCATGCCAGGTGCCACGTGATCAAACTGAACTTAGAAACAGGCCAGAAAAACAGGCGATTCACACCAGCCAACTGGAAGGTCCTGTTATGCCTTTGGGTCTCTTACAGTCAAGCCCCTGTTTTGTACATGGGATGAAGCCAATTCATGAATTGCCAATAAAGTCCAGTTAAATCTTTAAACGCAACTTATTAAACTTTTTAAATTTATCAAGGGAAGTAAAAAGAAACCTGGTTTAAAAAGTGAAATTAACATAAGAGTATAAACATTGAATGCTCTCACAATAAAAAAAACCCAGTAAGTATGTAAGGGAATGAATATGTTAATTAATTTAATCATTCATATATATGTAAAATCTCAAAATGTTCAATTATATCCAATAAATATGTGCCATCATTACTTGTCAATTAAAAAGAAAAAGAGTAATAAGTGGATTGCATTTCCTGAGAAATTATGGCACATGTAAAAATTAACTTTTTTTGTAAATAAGTTATTGTTTTAAAAGCAATATAAATTACATGATATGAAAAGGCATAAAATTAGCTTTTCATGCAATATGTAATTTTAGGTTAATTCTGTTACAAATTGCTTTTTGGAATGTTATACATTAAGCATTATTAGGCTTATTATTTCTTTAAAATATGGTTATTATACTTTTTCCAAGACTTTATTTTGCATGTTTTTAAGATTAAAAACTAAAATAAATGCATTTATAGGAACCTAAACCCATCCAAGTCATCAGCTTGTCTAAAGCCAAATGAACATACTATCCCATCTGAGCAAATGCAGCATCATTCAGATAAGAGATTGGTCAATCTTTTACGTGCAGAATTAAAAACAACCAAGAGTCAGAGGTTTAGTGTACTGATTACTAAGCTGGAGAAAGAGAATCTTATCTTCGTATATCATAAATGTCTGTCTTTTGCCTGGTGGTCTGGATTCATGATTACTGGTAACCTTCTCGTTCTGACTGGTTAGTAGCCGGTAACAAAGTGACAATAGGTTCTGATTGGCATGACTATTTAGTTCCAATGACATAAATATTTCTCACTGCAAATAAATAAATTGGAATGGGCCACACATGTGTCTGTGTGAGTGTGTGTAAAATGCTAGCTGTTGAGTTCTCTTACAGTCAGCTCAATGTCTCCTCCCAGGCCACACCTTACTGACTAGTGAAGACTTCTTTTCACGATCAACTGTGTTTGAGTCGGAGTCACAAAAATGACTAAACTATAAAAATCTCTGTTAGATTCATGCTGACAATTCCACTCTTGCCTGTTTTTATAAAAGGGGATGCTAAAAACTTGCTAGTACATCGAGGGGAGGGGGGAGGAGGGTGACAGGGAAGGAGGGAGGGGGCTGTGGGGCCACAGTGTGTGACACACCTCTAGGGGGCTGGACACGATTAATAGAGAGACTTCACCCAGCAAACCCAAGCAGTGTAACCAGGCTCATTGTACCTTCAATTATTCCCCAACAATAATAAATAAATAAATAACAAAATACAAACAAAAACAGAAAAATATAAATGTGGAACAGAGAAGAGCCATGTGTGTTGAGGGTATAATAAAAAATTTCCTAAGAAAATACATATATCCTGAAGTTACATCCTATGTAAACATTGCAATGAACAATAAAAGAGGTTTCTGGCCAAAAAAAAAAAAAGAAATGAACATGTTTAAACCTTTAATTAAAGTGCTATCATGAATGAGATTAGAATGTTTCTCGTTATTAATGTAAATTCAGGGGTTTTTACAAATAGGTACATGAACATTATCTCTGAGTGACAGAATTAATACACAGTAGTAGACCTCAGTTTCCAATGAAAGTACATTCATAATGAGTATAGAATTAGAAGTGGCTTCGGGAGTAACAGTACACACTGAGACAACACAAAGCCAGCATTCTGAGTTTATGTGTTTTGGACTGTAACAACTTTGGGGCCTCTGCTACTGCTTTCAGTTTATTGTGGGTCCAACTCTGATGTGTCTGTTGATTAAATATATTTGTGCACTTGTATACTGAATTGTTAGTGTTTAGCCGAGCTTACCAAGGCTGGGATCTGGAGGAGATGAGAGAAACACTGTGGGCACCACATTTAAGAGATCTTTAAAAGTGTCAAATAATCAAGATGAATATTATATTTTTTAAAAAATTATGTAAAAAAAGCCGTTATGAACAAAATATCAGAAACATAATTGGTACAACTAATTTTTCCTTTTGACTTAGGCTCTAGTATGGCTCAGTCTTAAAATTATTAATTGTATTATTCCAAACTCTGACTATCATAAATTTCAATTGAAGGATAATGATTGACTCACAAATTGTTAGAAATTTAGAAAACAAGGCTCAGAAAATAGATGGAAAGCAAAAAATTTAGGTACCAGACAAGAAGCAACAGATCAACCTGATCATATGATTATTATACTTTTTTCCATTGGATACTTACCAAATTCTGAAATAATACTTAAGTCTCTCTGCATCTTCACATTAATTTTCTGGATTCAAATTCTTAGAAAAAATATACAATGCACAGAGCCCAGGACAGAGGCATCTGTGTCTTAATTGTCTGCCATTAGATTCTACATAGAGCTCAATCTCACTTCCCATTAGGACCCACCCAATGGAGGATTCCCCTGAAGCAAAAAATGTATTCAGTTACTAAATGGTAAGACAATGGGCATGTCTGTTACCTTTATTATGATTTGGAGCCCTGGACTATTCCAAACTGAAAGTTCATTATTGCCAGTTATTCAAAAGGAAAGAAATAAGGAAAAGAAGGAGGGATGTTATCAGAGCAAAAGTAGCCTTCAGACTGGTTGCGTAGATTCTTACACTTGGACAGACCATGTTCTCTATACTGAAAATAAGAAAAGCTCATGTGGTGCTCAAAGAAACTTCAACCACTTGGGAGTGCACAGAGAGGTCAGTCAGTACATTTTATTCCTCAAAACAACTATACAAAATAAAATTGCCCCAAATAAATGCTTCAAATCTCTGAATATGGATGAAAGGAAACTGACAATTTGAGAAGTGTTTATTTGTTAAAAAGTGTTAAAGAGTTTTGGAGAAAAAGGCAGCAAACATATGTCATTTACCAAGAAAGTCAGCCGGATTACATTAATAATATTGCATCAGGTCTAAGAGCTGATCTAGATGACTCTTCTGATGCTGAAACCTACTGATACAAGGATCTCCCATTCAGAGCTGGACAGGGACCCCCATTTTTTAGGCCTGGGCAAGCACAGAAATCAGTTCATCCTGTTGTGGGAAAACGAGGCCCAATGGAGAGAACAAACAACCATATTTAAGAGGTAAAAGACTTTTAATCAGCTGGGGGGCAAACAACATAGAAGAATTCAAAGTGGCCACACTCCCCAACTGGCTTGGTCTTTCCCTTTTTATCTCTAGTTAAAAAGTTCCAAACCATGGGCACCTTTCTCATCTGTCAGTTTGAATCAAGAGGGAGAAGCTGGTCCAGCCCCACAGAACTACAGGATTTTATAGAAGCAAAAATTTTCGGGTCCCAGGAAGTTAAGTTTCTACAAATTCCTAAGAGCTGAGTCACCCTGGGGAGGACCTCGCAGGTGTATCCTTGGGGTCTCCTTGAGAAGACCTCTATTCCCCTAGACCTCACCTTCCCAGATATCCTCTCTCAGTCACAGACCCCCATCTCTAGGCACAAACAGGCCCTTACCAAGTCACTTTCTCTGGGCCCAAGCAAGGTCATACCAAAAGCAGCCTGACTGGTATCTCACATGGGCAGTTCCCCCTGGAGTAAGGCGCACACACCCTCATGCCTCATCTGGGGCAACAACTGCCAGGACTGAAGAATTCCTTTAATAATTTTAGGATTATTTTCTGTCTACAGACACCTGGCAAGTTGTGACATGCCCTGGATATACATTCCGAAACACCCATCCCTGCTGGAAGGACAGGAAAAGTAGCATAAAACCCCCTAGACTCATATGGGCTTCCCACTTGGGTTCCCTCCTCCATTGCCAGAGGTTCTGTTCCCCCTTTCCTCTTATCTATTTATAAACTCTGTAGTTTGCTTACTCACATGGTTCATGTTTTCATTCTTTGAACCCCTAAAGACCTGACATAAAGGGAAGTTCTGGCACCAGCATGACATGTGGGTTATCCCATAAATGTCCTTTAATTTTTAATCTTTTTGGAAAATATTTACAAATATGTTTTCTCTGGAAATCTCCTAACATATAAAATATTATAGTGTAACAGGGTAGTCGCCCCTCCTTCCATAGATATGGAAGTATACAGCTGAGAGTGGTGAATGCATAACAGAAGGAACGTCCTGAAATACAAACAAACAAGAAGAACAAAAAACAGCAAAAGTGCTTTTTGTCTCTTTAAAACTTCCTCCACCCCTTTGGAAACAGAGATGGACGTGCTTGCCTGCCTGCCACAGTGACTGGAAGAGGAAAGGAACTGAATTTTTCTTTGCATTGCAGAAGATGGAGCAGGTGGGCGTCCAGGTGGATGGAAGTGAGCCGTTGTCTTTGCAGAGGTGGGGCTATTAGCATCACTAATTGCACAAAAAGCACAAGTGTCTAGAACCCAGGGCCCTCGCTGTAAAAGCCTTGTGTTTCTGCTCCTATACAGGAACATCTGAGTCCCTGTTTCCCCTCCTTTCTCAGCAAAGTAACAAACCTGTCTTTCCTTTCTGTCAACCCCTTATCGTCATTATTCTGAGGTAATGTAGGGGACAAGTGCCTAGATTTTGGTAAAAAAAAAAAAAAAAAAAAAAAATAGTTTCTTAAATTATTAGTAAGTAACTTAAAAAGTTACTTAAATTATTATTAGATGTCTTCCTTGCTTTATAGAAAGACATAAATACGTCCTCATGGTCTAAAACAGATGAAGCCCTGGAGATGCGTTTTATTTATTTATTTATTCTGCTGTTTTTAAAATAGTTGCCACACAGGATACAAATATGTGAAGAAGCCACAGACACACTTTTATGTGAGTAAAAGATATAGTATATATTTGCGTTTACTTTATTAAAAGTCTCGCTTTAATTTTATAGCTTGTAAAACATAAAAATAAAATTACATACGCATTATTTTTTGCACTCCTGCAGATTTTTTTAGAGGTGAGTAACACGCAACGCTAATTTGAGTTGCAAATTTAAGACAGCTCCCCAAATTTTGTTTTAAAAGTTTGTTCTGGTTTGTTAGATTCCAAGCAGATATTTTTATACAAAAGGGTACATTTTTAAAGAATTGCGAGGGCGGTATGTGCAAAAACTCTGTTCGTGTATAACAGGATTTGTGCTAATACCTCCTACACACCACGTTTACAACACACCCCTCTCTGCCTTATAGATTGTTGTCTTGGGAGGGACTGTGACTTGGAAAGAAGTGGATATTTATAGACTATCTTGCTACTAACAACAAAAAACCCTAAAAAGAGAAAATTAAAATAATAAACAAAAAGAAGTAAATGCAGAAATACAATACACACAAACATATATCTTATAGGTTGCTTTTGAAGGGGAAAGGGGAAATTTGCCCTTTCTCCAAAATTTCTCTGAAAGATCAGCTCATAATTGAGGCAGATTAATGGAAGAAAAGATTCATTTACCACACACCAGGGGAGAAGTCAGAGTGATAATCCAGTTTTCCAATGGAGCTCAAATATCTTTATACAAGCCTTTTAAAGAGAGGGGAGGAATTGAGGAACATAGGGTTATAAGGAATAAATGGTTGCTAGGGAGGTTGCTAGGGAGGGTGAAAAGATGGGGAGAAATAGATTGGCTTGTAGATTAGCCTGGGAGACAGGTATTTATGACCCAAATGATTTGGGCCTGGTCCATGTATAATCCTGACACTTGTTCCTGAAATATTTTGAGACAATAGAAAGAGAAAGGGGAGTCAATTGTCCCCTTCCCATCCTGATCCTCAGGCCTGTCCAGCTTGGGCAGAGAGAGGGAAGGCCCCTCCACTGCTTCTTGACCTTACATGGCCTTCAATTCAAAATACTCTTTATGTTTTAATTCAACCTGGTAATATGTTGTTTGGAATACTGTATCCTCATTTATAAGTGATACGTGTTTGTAATTTCCCCTTTATAATAATAGATTTTCTCCATTTTTAATATCAGGTTATCTAAATCAAGCAGAATGATTTTGAAGTACTTCTTCTTTTTTATTGTCTATAAGATTTGGCACGATCTCTTTTTTGAAATTATTTTTTGCTTTTATGTATAAATATTAGTTGTTTATTTTTTGAGACATTGGAAAAAAAAACAAAAGACGTTAACTGATGACTCCATACTGAACCTCAGAGTCAAGGCACTCTATGATAGACATACTCTTATTTGACAATGGGAATGCTACTTTCTTTGCATTATTGTTATTATTATTGCTTAATATTTTGATGCAGCAATCATCTGGTTTATTTTCTGAATGTGTTTATCTTCGTTCTTTATGAGGTTTAGGTGTCTAGTACTTAAACATTGCTGTTAAATTTTAAGCCTTTTTCATTTTGTGAAGGCAAAAAGCGGAAACCTAATAAACACATTTATATGTAAAAAACATATATATTCTTTATGTGACTGAGTTACATTTTGGGGTGACATTTCCTTCATTCTTTCTTGGTTTTCTTGTTTGGAAACAAACAAACAAACAAACACACCTAAAAGCCAAAAAATATTTCAGTTTACGTGATATAAAAGAACAGTGTTAACAATGTAATTTTCTGTTTACAGCTCCTTCTTAAAGAAAACGCCTTCCTAGTGCCCTTGAATAAAGTCTAATCCGTAGTACATTAAAGTACTGAATAATCTGAATATCAGCATGTTGTCAAGGAAATTAGAGCACTGAATAATCTGAATATCAGTGTGTTGTCAAGGAAAACAAAGTGTGGACACTAGTATATGCCCAGGCACTTCTTTTTACAAAATAATAATGGTGTTAGGAACTAGAGGATTTGTGTTGAAGAGCCTCTGGTCAAAAGCAAAAGACATTCACTAGTTAAATCCAGGGAGGAGGCAGAAGTGAATGAAGACAAGCAAGAGGAAATGATTATTTGATTGTGGCTGGGAGACTGGGGCGCACAAAGCCGGCAGATTAGCAAACCAAAGGAGGCAGCATTACTTCTGCACTGCAATTTCCTGAGAACAAACAGGCATCAACCTGGTACCCTCCATTCACAATGCCTACTAATTGCCAGGGATCAAAATAAGGCTCTTGATTTTAATCTCCAAACCTCCCACCATATTTCTGTGAATACCCTTTGAGAATTTGCCCATTCTGTTTTCCCTAGGGTAGAGTGCTCCTGGAGGCAGCATAGCTGTTATGTATGTTTCTATATTTACATTTCAACAGATCTAATCAAACAAGGGGTAAATGCATTAGAAAAACTTTCATAAATGTAGAGATTTATTTACACTAGAACTCCTTGACCAGTCAGTTAAAATTGTGCACCCATGGAGAGATTTTCTTTAAAAATAAAAGCAGTACAGTTAAACACCTGATAAAATGCCAATAGATGCTAAACCCAGTGCTTAGTGTTTTGACAAGTGAACACACCTTACAGCAGGGGTTCTCAAACTTCTTAAACAGGGGGCCAGTTCACTGTCCCTCAGATCATTGGAGGGCTGGACGGCGGGCCCCAGGAGGAGTCAGCTGCTAAACAGGACAGGCAGTGGCAGCAAAAACACCCAGTTGGCTAGATAAATGTCCTGGGCCGGTCGCATGTGGCCCACGGGCCATAGTTTGAGGACACCTGCCTTACAGGCTTCCTGGGATTTGAAATAGAACCAAATCAGGAAGAGAAATTAAATTTCCACAATGCAGTTGCCCATTAGGATTTAGGATTTGGTGCTTATTACTCATAAATATTAAATAAAGTACAAACTTATCTATAAATGAGGAGTGACAAAGAAAGGGGCCTCAAAGGGGATGGGAGAGGACTAAGGAAGTTCGAAAGGCCCTTAGAAGCATTCGACAGTTAGATCAGCTCTTAGCACTTCCCACCAAAACAGGGGAAAGAGTGTGGGTATCAGGTAAGGCAAGTAATCCAGGACCACAGAAAGGACAGAGCTTCCCCAGGTGCTGAAAGACCAACGAGAGAGTTACAATTCCAAACAGAGAGAAGAATATTTACACCTCCACACTGCCTCTCCATCTCCATCTCTCTCTGTATGTCCTCACTCGTGGAGGGACCTATTTCCATCTCTCTTTGGAAGTGCTCGAACCTTTCTCTTTGTTCTTAAATAGAATTTCTCTCAGTTATACTAAAGCCCGTGCAAAGTTGCTTTTGCTGTCTCCTCACACCCTCCATGCTGCTCCAGTCTTTCAGTTTCTACACCCTTCTGCCTTTGATCCGTCCGTGCTGGGCTGAATTTTCTAGTTCCATGATGTTTTTGAGGAACTTCTACATTGGTTTGCATAACAGCTGTACCAATTTTTGTTCCCACTAATAACGTACAAAGGCTCCCTTTCACAACATCCTCTCCAACATGGTTATCTCCCAACTTTCCAATAAGCCATTCTAAAAGTCTGAGGAGATACTCATATTTCATTGCAGTTTCAATGCCCATTTTCCTGACAATTGGTGGAATTAAGCATTTCTTTACCTAAACTTGGCCATTTACATGTCTTTTTTTTAGAAATGTCTACTCTGATTCTTTGACTGAATTAGAATAGTTGTATTTCCTCTGAAACAGAATTGTTTAAAATGTTGGAATCTATTTTTTAACTAGGTTATGCATTTTCTTGCTACCAAATTTTGTTGCATATTTAGATATCAATCCCTTACTAAATATATAGTTTACAACTATTGTCTTTAATCAATTTATCCCAATTAATTACACTCTTGATATCAGTCTCTTCAACAAATGGAATTGGAAAAACTAAATATCCATATGCAGAAGGATAAAATTAGGCCCTTATCTCACACCCTGTACAAAAATCACCTCAAATAGACTGAAGATTCAATGTAAGAACTCACACAGTAAAACTCCCAAAAGAAGACAAAAGAAAATAAAAATCCATGACCTTTCCTGGGCTTTGAGTATCACTGTAAAAGCACAGACAACAAAAACATAGACAAATGAAATTACATCAAACTAAGAAGTTTTTTGTTTCCTTTTTTTTTTTTTTACCACTTTGACATGTTCTCTTTTCCTGACTGCACACTTTTAAACTTTGACCCATAAACAAGTATGCAATTAACTATTCCCTGTGTTTGCATGATTGTAGGCACATCCAACTACACACACGCTTCTGTGTGCTTTTACACAGTGTCCTTATTACATTAAGTGTATATACAGTGTACAAAAATTACGTATGATATAGAGGAGTGTTGTACGTTTAGGAGATGTAGCTTTAAAATGTTAATTGCCTTTGTGAGGTTATTGGCCCATAAACCGATATAATTTCACATTCCCATCATGTTTTGTTAAAAGAATTTTTGCCCATACTGACATTAACACTGGACTTTTACCACTGGCACAACAATCGGAACCACAAACTAAAATCATCTAACTGGTGGCTTGAAATTAAATCTCAATTTCAGCAATTTTCATTTTGCTAACAAGCAGATGATGTTAAAAAGAATAGTTAATTATTTTAGTATTCCCAATTTGGGGGGGACTTTTTATTGCTTTAGTTTAGGACTCCAACCCTTTCAGGGATTCCACTACATTGGAAATGTACCTAGTCTAAGTATGACTCTGTCCCTTTCTTTCTGATGACAGTCTTTTAAAATCAGTCATTTTTTACCAGTAGGCTCACGGAGCATTGTTTTTTAAGATCAATACTCAAACCAATCTGGTAGGCTCTTCTTATAGCTTCAAATCAATTAGTGATGATTGAAAACTATCTCTTTTTATACAATATACAGACCAAAATCCTGACTTCTTGTTGTGGCTTGGGGAGGAAGCTTTTTTTGTCCCCAAAGTCTCTCCTTGTTTTAGAATGACCTTCTCCCAACCCTAGGGACCAAGGATGACCTAGCTCACTAGTCCCCCTCCTTCTCTGTTGCCCAAGGGTCCCCACAGCCATGCCTCACTTCCTGGAGGGGAATGGAACTTCCTCCTGCCAGTTCTCTCTGGCACGACATTGCACTCTGCTGCTCTGGAATTTCTTTGGCTATTAATTTTGCAAATCCAATAAAATTGAAAACTGCACTTAAAAAGTACAAATCATAAACCAGTATACGTATAGCCATTACTGATCAACCATCTATTCAAATACTTATTACAAACTCTGTAGAGTTCGGAGGAAGGAAACCTGTCCCTGTGCCAGTAGCGGCCCAGTAGGTATAGATCTTTAGTTTGGTCCTGACTGATGCAGAACTTTCTTTGAAGCCTGAGGTGATTGCTGACCTTATGTTACTTAACCAGCCAAATTCTCTACGGTCAATCAATTTCATGTCTATAATTTATCTACATCAGTGGTCCCAGCCTTTTTGGCACCAGGCACCCATTTCACAGAAGACAATTTTTCTACCAACTGGGGTTGGGGAAGTGGGGAGCTGAGGGATGGAATAGGAGGTGGGGTTCAAGCTGTGATGCTGTGCAGCTTGGCTCCTAACTGGCCAGGGACAGGTAATGGCCTGCGGTACGGTGGCTGGGACCACAGATGCAAATACACACACACACACACACACGCACACACTCCTTTCTTTATGTACATTAAACAATGCAATATTTTATACTGATGTTTCTAATCATCTAAGTCATTTCTGAATGCTCATCCTGGTTTTCTTCTCTTCTTATCTATAACCTTCCACCCCAACAGTAAAAATATGCTTCTCCCCACCTGAACTCATTTATCTAATGATTCAACTTCATTATACATGCGTAATGCTACAGAGGTCACAGAGACTTTCTCCGATGTTTTCTTCTGGGCATTTTTTATGTTTTACAGTTCAGGTTTAGGTCTAAAATCCTTGCTGAGTTAATTTTTGTGTAAAATACAAGGTTTACGCTTTTGGGTAGTTGTTGTGCATATGAACATCCAAGACTTCCAGCAGCATTTATTAGAAAGTCCGTGCCTCCTCCATCAAACGGATATTTTACTTTTGTTGAGAACGAGCTGCCAGGATCTCAGTGGGGATATCTCAGGCCCCGCACTTTCCACTGATCTATGCATCTGTTCTATATTGTCCTGCTTATCATACCGTTAGTCTTAAAATCGGGAAATCTGCATTACGCAGCCTTGTTTTCAACATGGCAATGACTATCCTAGGTCATAAAAATGTTAAAATCATTTAACTGATATCTACAAAATAGCTTACTGAACATTTGATTGAGGTTATGAGTCTATAAATTTTGGAAGAACTAACATCAGATTGGTATTGGGCCTCCAATCCATGAACATTTATTTGCATTTTAAACTTCTCTACGTAGAGATCCTTATATATTAGAGATCCTTATATATTTTGTTAGTTTGATACTTACGTATTTTATGGGGCAGGAGAGAAGTGATTGCCAGTGGTATCAATATTTTACTTTCTAATTCCAATTTTCTTTTTTGGCATAAAGAAAAGTCCTTGACTTTTATACATCATCCTTGTAAACTGAAATCTTCCTAAAGTACCTTATTAGCTACAGAAATTTGTTGTTTTATTCTGGTAGATTTTTGGGTTTTGTCTACGTACAACTTCCTATCACTGAGAATCAAGATGTTTTAATTTCTTCCTTCTTAATCAGGATGCTTTGAACTTTGTTTAATTTTCTCATGTCCCTGGCTTAGAATTAGAGTAAAATGTTGAACAGTCATGGTAAGAAGAAATCTTATTACTTTATTTTGTTTTTTTAGGATAAAAGCATCCATTTTCTCACCATTCAGCATGGCGTCAGCTGGAGGGTTCTACAAATAAATAGTCTGTATCACGTTGGAGAAGTTTCCCTGTTTATTAGTTTCCTGTGCTGCTTTAACAAATTACCACAAACCTAGTGGCTTAAAGCAACAGAAACTTATTCTCTCAGGGTTCCTGAGGCTAGAAGTTCAGAATGAAGGTGTCACCAGGGCCACATCCCTGAAGGTTCTGAAACAGAATCATTCCTTACCTCAACTGGCGATGCTTTCTTATCTGTCTGGCCCAACCTTGTGCTCTAAGCGAGGTCTGCAGGTATTTTGTTAGAGGCACACCACTCTGCAACTGTGTAATTTTCCAAAGGGAATCTCAGGGAGTACCAGCCACCCGGAGCTGCTGACCTTCAGATGCTGTGGGAGGTGGTTTCTGGAGAAGCCACCTGTGCCACTGAAATGGGAGACCTGGAAAGGCCCACACGTTCCAGAGATGGAGGCAGGGAGAAGCTGCCTGCAGGGTAGGAGCTGGGCTTGAAGATGCTGCCTGTGCAGCGGGAGTCAGGTGCTGGGCAGACACGAGCACTGCCGGAGCTGGGTGCTGGGATAGGGCCACATGCTGTAAAAAGCAGGAGCTGGAGACACTGAAAGAACTTCCAGGACAGGGAGGAGGACGCTCTTGCATCTGCAGCCTCTGTTCTGTGTCCTTTGTGGAGAAAGCTTAACGCCATACAGACTAGAAAGAATAAAACCGGGGGGATCAGATAAATTGTACCACAGCAGGCAATGGGGGTAAACTTGTGAAATAGAGAACATTTTTTTTAATGATCTAATGTCATGTATTTTATGAATTAGGATAAAGTATAGAATTATCTAGTCAACTCCTTTTTTTTCTTTATTCTGTCTTTTAAATGAATAGAGGTTTGCAATGGCAGCACGCCAAAACAGAATAGGATGCACAAAAGTTATCATAAAATGCTTTAATTTCTCTTTTTGTTTATTTTGGTCTCTCTGTTATTATTTAGTTCTCTCTCATAAAATGAGCAGAATGTGTATTCCATACACCTTCACAATACAGAAGTTTTATTCTGTTTCTGTTTTCCAATGCAATAATATGATATTTAAGTCTTGGCTTTATAGTTAATTCTATGCTGCCAGGATTAAAATGTTATAATAATAATAATGTAAATTTTTTTCAAAAGAAACATTCTGACAAAGACCGTATGGCCTCAGTCTGTTAAATATATAGCATTTGAAATTTAGAGCTTATTTGAAGTAGAAACATGATTTTTAATAGTCACACACTATAATCTATTCATCAAACCTGTGGCAAGTCAGATTTACCAGCTCTGCTGAAAAATTTAGACATTTAGAAGGTCAAGTAAGGGGCTTGCAATGCACTTAGCTAATCCACCTTTAGCAATATTTTATTTTCATTTCTTTCTTTTATTTATAGACTTGGATTTTCTTTGCTATAGTTGGAACTATCCATCATAAACACTTTTAAAATAACATGAGTTCAGCTAATGTCTCAGTTGAGTCTAAATTGAACCAATTCAATACTAAAATTGATACTCTGAATGTAGAAAATACACAATAATTGTGCTAAACAAGATTTTCTTTGCCCGCAGATTCCATCCACTGAAATAATTGTGTTTTTAAACAAATAACAGAATCACAGGCTATGTAGTATTTGTCTCAGAAGGAGACATTCATATTGTTCCATGTAATTTCCTTTCTTATGGCTAAAGAAATCAAAACTCTGGGTATTTTCTCAAAGTGCAAAAGTTCTGGGAGTTGGAGAGGAGAACTGCACACTTTGATTAAAATCACTGGTTATTCTGTTATCTAACTAAAATTAAAAGTAAAGTCGTAATATAGAACAAAGTCCAAACTATCAGTGGTTTAACAAGATGCTGCTTTGTGATAGATCACGTGAAGGTAAGGGCACAGATTTCCACCCGGGGGCGGTTTTTATGTGACTGTTCAGACGTGCTTCTTCTATCCAGTGACACAGTCATTCCTGGGCTTGACCCTGTGCTCCTGCCACGCAGACAGCACCTGACTCTGTGCAGAAGTCCAATCACCTACCTGACACTACGAAATACTGAATGAATACTACGTCCTGCACATTGTGTTTGATTATACACGAGTGTGTGTGTACTATGTGTGAATGTCTAGTGTATACACACCTGTTATATTAGCCTGTTTATATTCCTAGTAGTTAACACTATACTGATACTACTGTCGATTTTGATTATAATATAAATTTTTGTCCAGATCTGGCCATGACTCACATACACTGAATATAATCTTGAAAAACATACATTATGCTTACAGATGTTCAAATACATAAAATGTAGGAGGTGTGCCTCAACTACAAATTTCCACTATGTTGAGTCACTGTAATATCTGATTTTTCATATTGGAGGAGCTGGTGAAGGGTGTTAACACTAAAAGTGGGGTAGAAATAAAGCCCGGGGTATAGAAGTAAAGGGTACCAGGTACTATCACAACCATCCTGACACTCACCTGGTTCCTCATGTATCATGGAATCTTTATTTTCTTTCTGTTTTTATATTTTAAACCTTAATTATTATGGATTGTCCTTAAAATAATAGAATGCCATGGTAATTTTTATTAAATATGATAAATTTATGATGAAATCTCAATGAGACCCAATGAAATCAAAGTTGACTAATACTTAAAAATGTATGAAATGCATCCAAAGATACCCTGGGGTGTACTCTCAGAATTTTTAATCAGAGTTCACTTATTCCCCTATTAGGGGAGATGGATGGGAGACTCCAGGAAGCTGAGACTTCATTCTGGTTCAGGTAGCATTTAAGCAGTGAAATAAGGACATACATGCAAATTAAATTTTATTCTAAATCCTATGGATCTAGAAGTTTGTAATGCTCATGTAAGTACGGCCTCTTACATTCACTTAAGTTAAAAATCAAAGAAATAATTTTGTCTCATTACATCTTTACAAACAACATTAGCCCAGAAGACATAAGGTGATGAAAATATCAACAAGGCTCAAAGAACACGCCTGACACAAAGTATTCAGTAAATTAACCCATTAGGCCTAAACCCAATGTTACCCCTAAACTTGACCATTAATTTCTTTAGCAATCTTAGCTAAAATTGAATCTTTACACAAAAGTCTATAAAAATGTCTTCCTAACAGAGCCAGCAGGTTCTCTGAATGAAATCAATTTGGGGGACACTTGTAGAATATCTTCTCAGAGAAAATAATCATATTCTCAGTGGGAGGATGACTCAGCATTTTAGATTGTTTCAGGGCCTTCCCTACAGAACAAAAGGTGGTAGAGATATCACTGTGTTGAAATAAAATGTACAGATAACATTAGAAAAGAGTTATGCTTTTGTTTATCCAGATTTCAGTGAATGAAATACTATAGAACACAATTTTAGCAAAAATATTAGTAACAAGTAATTGTTCAAGCAGGATGTTTATATAATATTACCTCCATGGAATTTTAATCTACTTGGTCATTTTGTGAAAACATGAAGTTAGGAGGAAATTGTTTTCATAGCTAGAAAATTTATACTAAAAACATTAAGTCTCAAGAACAAATACAGGATTTGAAAGACACGCATCTTTTTAAACTTCAAAAGATTCTGCACAGGTTTTGAAGTGATTTTTTTTCACCCTTTTTTTTTTTTTTCTCACTCTATAACCCAGGTTAGAGTGCTGTGGCATTGACCTTGCTTACAGAAACCTCAAACTCCTACATTCAAGTGATCTTCTTGCCTCAGCCTCCCACATAGCTGGGACAACAGACACCTACCATGATGCTTGGTTAATTTTTCTATTAAATTAAATAGAAATTATTTAAACTTTAATAATAATTAAATAAACTTTAAAAATTATTTAAATTATTAAAACTCTTGCTTAGGCTGGTCTCTAACTCCTGAATTCAAAGGATCCTCCTGCCTTGGCCTCTCATAGTGCTGGGATTACAGGTGTAAGCCACCACCCTTGACCCTGAAGTGATTTTATTTATAGATCTAATTTCTATCCAACTGTGTAATAATAGTACTCCACTTTTATTTCAGTACCAGAAGAAAGTGGTCCATCATATTATCATTCAATAAGAAATAATTTGAGGCTCAGTCCAAATATTTATTAGTAGAAATTTGATCTTAAAGTTGTAATTGTCATTTTTTCTCCTAGTTCTCTCTTTATATCAAAGTCAACTGATCACTTTTTCACTGAGTAAAGATTCATTTTGTAAGGGGTATCGAGACTCAGCCTTTTAATACTGACACCAATATTTTGTACAATGATTTTGACATACATTAAAGTGCCAGTATCACTCTTCTCAATAATTTTAATTCTTGCACTATTTTAATGCAGAAGATTATGACATAAAGCATTTGCACAAATCTAACTGGACTCTTTCACTTGATAGTTCAAATCTAATTAGTTCAAATCTAGTAGATCTTTCTGTGGCTAGAAAAATTGAAAACAATATAGCTGGATATTAAAGGCTTAAAGTGAAATATCACTCCTATCATATTGTTTTATTTTCTAATACTTGGCTAGTTTGAAAAGAATAAAGAGATGTCTTTATTCCCTTAGTCCAGCTAAAGGGACTCCCTCTGTAGTGAAACTGAATAGCACTAGATGAAACCGAGTAAAAGTGGATGGATTAAGGCTGAGTCAGCACAACTCTGTTCCAGTCCTCCGCTTTCCCATGTCTTGATCTAATCACAGCTCTCAAGCACTAAATCCACTTCCTGCAATTGTAAAGATGGTGACCACATATATAATTGATAGTTTAACAACAAACGCTGGCCTCACAAACAGGCCCGTCAGATGGAGAGGCACTCATGAGAGGCATCAACCACCATTTTACTGCCAGCTGGTGCCCCTGCTTGTTGATGAGATTCTGAGAACCCTGGAACTATTTAGGGTTCTGGCATTTACAGCCAAAATCTAATCTATTTAAATTATGAGATAAGAAATCAGAAGTCAGAAGGATTAAAGTTCTCTGAGTTAGCGAAAGTAAGAGCTGTATTCAGAAGACAATTACACATAATAACTTCCAAGCTTTACATGGATGAATTTTAACAAAATTATAAACAGCTAATAATACGGAAATATGTCCAAATCATGATCTTAGAAACTTTTACAGTCATCTTTGCTAATACAAGAGTTGAATATAGAAATCAAAATATGTGGAATTTGAATAATAAAGAGTGCTTTTCACAAGTATAATTTTGATACTACTTAAAAATGAGAAAAAGTGATAATTGTGAGCAGCACTAGGCAAAAGTTATAGCCTCAAAGTGATATCATTTTCCCAAATAAAAGAGAAAAACTATTGTAATATGAAAATGTCTCCAAAGGAATCAATATCTTAGCATTACATAAGTATTTTATGTTTTTGTATGTGAAGCACATAAACCATTCATTTACTAAAGTTCGCTAGAATGCTACTTATCTAGTACTTTACCTTATAAAATTGAGCTTAAGGGATATAAATGACTACAGGTAATTGCTAGTCTCTCTGCTTTCTTCAGAAGACTTAATTTTTATTATTGTATTCTAAGATGGAGCTTATCTGTAGTGTTGCAACATTCTGAATTGTGTTTATGACTTTCTAAATGTGTAATGTAATGTCAATATTTTATAGAAACAAAAATATAGGGACATGTTCTGGGTACTTACCAAACAAAATTGTTTGTAAAAACCAAACCCATATTGAAACTTGAAATATCTGAAATATTTTCTTCATATCATTATGATTTATCTTACTAAATCTCTTCTATAATTTAATTCCAGGGTTATGCAAATTTTAACTGGACTTGCTTTAAAGAACTCAGAAAATGAAGAGAAACTGAGATGAAGTGCAGGAGCAATGAGCACACGGAAATGGTCAGGTTGTCAAAAGCAAAAAACACAAGTGTGGAGATTCCTGGAGCCCAGATGATTACACTGGGATTGGCTACAACCTTTCCCTTACTAGATAACATCAGTAACCGTTAGGGGCACTGACAGGTACAGAGTATAATCTGCAAAATGGTGGTAAAAGCTTATTCAGTTGCAAAGACTTCAACAAAGATGGAAAGTAAAGACAAAGAGCTATGGAGATGGGGTAATGGATTTGGGCCAAGGACGTCGTTTCTTGTCTACAGCTTCTTTTTCCTGCCAAAGTCTTAATGCTCTGGTTTCTTCCACTTGGTTCAATTTATGTGAATTCACGGTGCAAGAGGGTAATAGTGAATGCGAATATGGAAGTACTAGGACAGAAAGTCTTCATTACATGCATGGCCATATGAAAACATCAGAGCCCAGACGGAACTGAACTTGTAGTAGCACTGAAAATATTCACCAGGAGCTGAACCACTCATGAAACCAGTGCCTTCTCAACCATTCCTACCCCTCCTCCCCCCATTTAACATTGAAATCTTCCCTTACCTTCCAAATATCTCAGGTTAGACTACTCCCTAGCTGCTCTGGAGAAAGTAGAAACATGAAAGGAAAAACTGTGTACTGACAAAGCAGCTGGACAATGAAACTGCAAAAACCTGAAGAAGTTTTGGGATATCTTAAAAGTTACTCATGCAATCTCAGAGAACAGATTATGTCACACATAGAGATTTGGAGACATGCAGATTTGGTGAGAAGATTAGCTAAAAATTGAGGTGTAAATCAACGAATACAACTGAGGATACCTATTTATTTATTTATTTTTGCAGTTTTTGGCTAGGGCTGAGTTTGAACCCACCACCTCCGGTATATGGGACAGGCACCCTACTCCTTTGAGCCATAGGCACTGCCCAACTGAGGATACCTTTTTAGAATAAGATGGTTTAACTATAAAATATTAAAGGAATTCACTAATAAAATTATTAAAATATTTTCCAATATTGATTCACTTGTACCCAGTTATAAAAATTATAAAAAGTAAAATTTTCAGGCCAGGCATGGTGGCTTAAGCTTATAATCCCAGTACTCTGGGGGGTAGAGATGGGCTGATCACCTGAGCTTACAAGTTCCAGACCAGCCTGAGCTACAGCGAGACTCCACCTCTAAAAATAGCCAGGCGTTGTGGCGGGCACCTGTAGTCCCAGCTACTCGGGAGGGTGAGGCAAGAGGATCACTTGAGCCCAGGAGTCTGAGGCTTCTGTGAGCTATGCCACAGCACTCTACCGGGGGTGACGAAGTGAAACTTTGTCTCAAAAAAAAAGTAAAATTTCCTACTCATTCATTACCAATATCATAAATTTTGTCAAAGAAGTACTACTGCCAAACCAATTTATTCTTAATGTATTTTTGTGTTAAAAATAAGTTCATAGCTATAATTTTGATTATAGTCTTAAAAATATAAAAATCTCAATTCATAATGATTGGTGATTTTGAAATTTAAAAATATTTTCCACTTTTTATGTATTTTTTGTTTATTTGTTGGACCACCTTGTTCGTTCAGATCACTTTCGATTCGCTTGTGGCCTGTTATTCTGATGCTAATTATGTAACATGAGAATACATCTTTTCTTACTTTTTTCCTTTCTTTTTGAAAAATTTGACAAGGTAAAGACTTAATTACCTTTGATGTAGGTTTCTGTATATTTATTTAACGGTGCCTGGGAAGTTCTTTATATGTATTCGTCTTTCTAACCTTTTTTTCCCGTCTTAATTAACATCCTCTGACATCGTTTTAGAAATGCAGCCTACCAGGAACCACCTCAGATTTATTAACTGAGGTTCTCCATTTCACAACATGCACAAATAAGTCATGTGGGTGCTCAGGTGTGAAACCCTAGAGCAGCAGACTCAGCCCGGCCGGCACACAGCAGCTCAGAATCCTAATGAGAATGCAGAGGAACGTTTCTCGTTCCTTGATTCCTTTTGTCTTAAACCACAGAGATGGCTGAACAGAATCTTCTGGACAGAGGTCACAGATCATTTTTGCTAGAGATGCAAAATAGTCAAACAGCCACAGCCTTCATCTAAACCCCCTTTTAAAAGCTCTTCATTTCTGCTAAAAGAGAGAACAGTGGCCCTGGAAGATGAGTGTCTACCATCCTCCTCATTTGCCAACAGATTAATAAACTTCTCTTTCCTTTTCCTGAAATCACTTGTCCTCATTCTCTGCTTGGCTGTGGAAACAAGCACCCAAGTTGGGGTCACAGCAAGGCTGAGTCTTTGTCAACTTTGTGTCTTTCTCAAGGGTCCAGTAAAATGTCTTGGCAAAATTAATGAGTCTCTGTCAGGATGGCATTTCCTATATTTCTAGAATATAGCTTGATAAAATATGAATTACTGGTGGTTAACTGAATTTGGGGATTTCAATTCAGAAATGACTTCCTCAGTCATGTTCTAAAACTGATGCTGTATTGAAAACATAAACCCCAGTGGCCGTGAGTAAAGTGTGGTGACCTTGAATTAAAGCTGACTGTAGCCTCTTCTTTATAGAAATAATATCTTTTATTACTTGCCTTATGAGTTGAAATGAAAAAAGTAAATAGCAAAGAGTTCTGCTAATATAAAATATATTTTGCATAAGAACAAAACTATACTTCATCAACACTATTGCACAAAGTATCCACAAAAAATAGACTAAATGCTATAGAATTATTCATGCATATGCAAAGACTCAAAGCTGGTTCTCTTTTTCCTTAATTTGTGTATGTTTCCTATTCTTTAGTATATTATCAACATGCTCAGTACAAATCATATTTAGTTCTTTATTTCCTGCCCATGGAACCTGTGTAAGGTAAATAAGATATCAATTTTCATTTAAGTTCACATAGAATATTAATATTTCAGAAAAATCACCATTAAAAATTCATTTATTTTATTTTAGTGAACTATTCTTGGGATAAACTTTTCAGAATAAAACTAGTTAGCTCTAAATTGTCACTGAGCTGTGTAATGTAAAAATTAATTCACATGATCTGTACATTACATCACTAGCTACTTCTTTAAGTATTCAGACATATAATAATCTTAAAACAAGCTATTCTTTTTATAAACTAGTTGTAAGAATATCTTCTTTAATTTCTCCCACAAGTTTCTCTTTAAAAATCTGAAAAATAGCTAATACAGTAATACCCAGGGCTGTCACACTGACATGATTTATGCTTTGCAATCATAAAATATTTTATCTAGTCAACTGAATTTTAAGCAGCTGAATGCTAGTCAGAAAATTTTACCCACATAGGAATAAGTTCACGGTGACAGAATATATTTCCCTTGTGAATCCAGACATTGCCAGTGAGGAAAAGCTTTTAGTTGCTTTTGGTCGGGGCTTGAATCTCTAAAGAAAAAAGCACTTAGGAAAACTATTATCTGAGTCACTTAAGATATATGGCCTTGACTACCAGGGCTTTCTCTATTTTTCACTTCAAATGTGAACAAATAAGAGGTATTCCTTCACCAGAAAATCTGGGAATATGTCTTAAAACAGAGAAAAGCTGAAAGAGGGAAAGAAAATCAAGGATCTCTCAATTGTGGTAGGAGAGGGTGAGGGGCAGTTCTTTTGGTTTGATTTTCCAATATTTGTTCTCACAATAGCCACTCTAAAATAAGCCAATTTTCTCTTCCTACATGGTTTATTCATAAAAAAATCCTGAACTTTGATGAGGATCAGGGATTGACCATTATTTCATTTGTGTTCTTTCCAGATTTAACACTTTTCCAATGGTTGACAGGAGAAACCTGATCTTCCATCGAGTAGACCCAAAAATGCCTTAAACAAAATGGATATTTATGAATAAACCTCTTCGGGGTACAGATTTATCATTTTGCTTTTCTTCTTTGAGAAGCTCGGGAGAGTTTTGTGATTTCCTGGCTTGGGAGTAATTTGTTTACTGCTGACAGGTAGGCCCTGAACATGGAGGGCACTAAATAGAGATTACTGGGATGTTATATCTGTCCTCATGATATTTGGGGGGATGACCAGTCAAAAACCAATTTCAATTAAATTAAAATATAGCGATTATCATAACAGGGACACTGAGGTTTCAGAGCATCTTGAAAATCTTTTATATTATTTGGCATTGAAAGAAAAAAGAGAGCGAATGTAACATTAGATTACTTAAGTCTAAAACTGTGATGGCGGGCAGGAGGTGACCAACTCTTAGGGAAGAGTGAAAATGCCAAGAATATTGATGCAATTAAAGGGCAGTGTGCGTTTTCCCCACAAAAAGCCTAAGTAAATATAGCTAATGGCATTAGAATAAGAAGAAACCCAAACATGCAATTAATTACACTATTTAATGCTTCAGCCAAACTCAGGCAGAGGTTTAAACAATATGCTGCCTCCACACTTCTGTGATCAATGTCTGATATAAAACTCACCTTCTGCCTCACAAGGTCAAAGCTTGTTTCCCGGATAACCTCAAGTCACCTGGGAGCCCTCAATCAAAATATTTGTGATGTAGAGAAATCAGGCAAGAGAATATTTTTTATAAAAATAAATGACATCAATGTAAAAGTAAATTACTTGATATGAATAATAGTATCCTTTTAAACTTTGTACTGTTTTGTTGATATAGTCTTAAGATTATTTTTCAAATAATATATATAATAATTTTTCTTAAAGAATGGCTGTTACTCAAAAGAAAACCCACTCTATTTCCTTCTAGTTAATTTCATACAATATCTGATACTTAATTTTGTGAATGTGCTGTGTACCTAATTGCTGAATCCCACTACGGTCACCTTTGAGGTGCTTCCCAAGCCAGGCCTGGGAACCACCGACACTGGCACCCAGTCCATTCTTCAGAGCAATCTTGGAACTCTCCTTCCAGGACAGCCATCAGAGCTGTGGTCAGATGACCCTTGATGTCCTGGATTTCATCAAAATATCTTTTTTTCCATATTTCTTTGTCTCTACGTAAAGAAAAAAGTCACTGGGGCCAGATCAAGTGAGTAGGGAGGGTGTTCTGATGTTAAAAACCCCCTTACAGATGATGTTCACTGGGGAGCTTCTTTAGGACCATTTTGCAGACATCTTTCTCATGCCAAAATTTTCAGTTAAGATTTCCCCAACTGTTTATCTGTCAATGTTTGCTTGGTCTGCTACGCTTCTCACAGGCAGCTGAGGATTCAAGAAAGTTTTCAATGTTTTTCTCAGTTCTGCTCCTTACTGGCTGTCCTGACTTATCATCATCATGAGGTTTTCTCTCCCCTTAGAAAAACATTTGTACACCACTGTTTTCTTCATGGCATTGACCCCGTAAACTCGGACTAACATGTCCCTGATTTCACTTCCTCTCTTGTCAAGTTTAACGAGTAGCTCTAATTCGTGCTCTGACATTCTCTTGAGGGCACAAAAAACCACCCAACAAGAGTAATGAATGCCATTCAGCAGGACAGCATGGCATGTGGACATGATCATAGCTTGATATACCAAGGTTATGAAACCCTGCTGAGTTGTTTGCACAGTGCTGCCAATATAAGCACACAAGGGCAAGTTCCCAAACTTAATTATCAGACCTCATATAACACATAATTTATTACATATAAAAGTGTGGATTTTGTTTAATCAGCGAGGGCAGTTTAGAGTCATGAGCTTGAAAAGACCAGGTAGAAAATAGTTAAAATTGAATTTTGGTTGAAAATGTAAATGGGCAGCTAAACAAATCGAATTTCATTTCCAGTTTTTCATGTATACCTTGTGTGACCTTATAATTGCTCAAAGTCAATAATTTCCATTCACCTACTTTATTTGACTTTTTACATTTATTTTGATAATTGAACTACTAATATACATAAATAACTTAATGTGGGTCCCATAGGTCTCAAGGGTTAGTATATTCTACTATTACTACTAATGCAACTATTGGAATTATAGCTACTACTACCACTGGTATCAGTCCTGTACCTTGGTGAATACTGAATAAGTGCTTGCTTTATGCCTGGTTTATAAACTCATATCATTGGAGATTCACAATTATTTTTGATGTGGGTTCCTTATACCTAAAAGTGGCATGCCTGAAACTTTAGAGAGATTATAAAAATATCCAGGACATGTGCCAGGCCATCTAATGTAAAGCTTTTGTTCAATAATGTCATCACCACTCCTATCCTAGTGTGGCCTGCATGCCCTTCCCACATCTATTTTTTTTTTTTTTTTTGAGGTAGAGTTTCCATTTCACTATGTTGACCTCAGTAGAGTGCTGTGGCATCAGAGCTCACAGCAACTTCAAACTCTTAGGCTTAAGTGATGCTCTTGCCTCAGCCTCCTGAGTAACTGGAACTACACATACCCACCACAACGCCCAGCTAAGTTTTGATTGCAGCCGTCATTGTTTAGCAGGTCCAGGCTGGTCTTGAACCTGCCAACCTCAGTGTATGTGGCCATCACCCTACTCAGTGAGCTATGGTTGCTGAGCCATCTCCTATCTTTTTTTTAGAACTTCTTTATTTCAAAAAATTCCTGCAGGTATGACTAGATTATATAGTCGCAAGGAACTTTCTCTGTCCATATAGTTAAAATAACATTTGCCTTGCAACTATTACTTTCAGAAAAGTTATGTTCAAGCTAGGACTCCCAACATCTCCACTTAGGATAAATGAAAATTAATGTAAAAAATAAGAAGTTACGGGGTTTTCATCATTGTTATTTGAACTCTGCCTCTTTTGAAGATGCTGATTAAAACCATTTTGTGTGTGTGTGCTATTTTTCAATATTAGTGAATGGACAACCTATAACCTAGACAGCAACTGCTTTGTTTTGTCTAAATTACTCCCACTGGCAATTTTCAGAGCCTTCATTTTTTCTCAGTATCATCATTCCGTGTAGTGAGGTGTGAGCACCCATTGTACAGTGTGTGGTGTACAATGGCCTACCTCATTATCAGCAGAAGAGACCTATATCCTTGGGTGAAGAAAGGTTAAGAAATTCTGACTTACAAAATTTGTCAAACAAAGGAGTCCCATCTTACTTTTTCCTGAAAAGAAATCTTGGGAGGAGTGTCTGAATAGATTTTAATGGGCTAAAAATAAAAATCCTCAAGCATGAAATTAAAGCCTGACACAGCACATCTCTATATATTACTTTAAGAATGATGGATACATTTCCCAGTGGAGGCTGGAAAGTTGTTTAGAGTCAGGATAACAGTCATGTAGTAACCCATTCTAAATGGTTTGTAAATGTATCAAATATAAATATAAAAGAATAAGAAGTTTGATAGCTTTTTAAAAATGAATTAACACTCTTTAAAATATTTTAGAAAATGATCACCAATCATCTGCTACAAAACCCAGGTTGTGTTGAGCTAAATATGTTATCTAGTAAGAGATATCTGAGAATCTATTTTTGAGAACCTCTTTGTGAGAAGCTCTCACTAATTCTGGTGTTAAAAAGGAACCTATTTTCTAGGAGGAAATGCCTAGTAGAATACTTGGTATATGCAGAAAAATATAAAGAAGAAAATAAATGTTCTCATATTTTCCAAAAAAAGAAAACCACAGTAAGTATTTTGGTCAATACTATTCTTATCTTTTTCTTATATGCATATATCATATTATGTGTGTATATGCTATATTGTTTCTATATATGTTATTGATAAAATGCTTTTCAATTATTAGGCCTCAATTTTTTTAATGCTAAATATTCTTATAAAACATAATATTATGGCTACATACACGGATCTAGCTCTCACACTTAGGCTGGAGGGCAGTGGTGCAATCACAGCTCACTGTAATCGCAAACTCCTGGGCTCAAAAATCCTTCCACCTTGGCCCCCCAAAATACTGGGACTATAGGTGTGAGCTACCCCATCTGGCCTTACATGTTTTTGTATGAAATTTACACCTTATTCTTGGGAATGCAGTTTATTTTAGGTCCCTTCCAAACATACTATATTAAAATGCTACAATAAAAATGATTGAACTTTCATCTTTAAATGCATTTTAAACAATTTTCTTAGAGTAAATTTTTAGAAATGGCATTATAGGACCAATGAACATGGATATGTTAAGGATTTCTAATTTTTTAAATTTTTCTAATTTTTAATTTAGAGGTGATTATTCCATAAAATATGAATAAATTCAAATTCAAGAATTTTTATTCTAATTGCTTAGCTCTAGACAGCTTCTCAATGATGCCATGAATTAGATAACACACTACATCCATCTTTCATTATCCTAGATGTATTTTGTTGTTAAAATGTACACATTTTCTGCTTTATTCTATCCACAACTTTCTTTTTATAGTTCTTTACACTTTTACTTTCATAATATTTTAAATATATATATATAATACTTGCAAGTCTTTACCAGATATAAAAACAAATAATACCTGCCTTCAAATTGCTGCTTGTTTGATATATGGGAAAAATAGTTATATATATGTATAAATATATTACAATTAGAAATTGATTGTGCTTTAAAAAAGGATACATTCAACTATTTATTCATCCTTTCCTAAGAACATTTGTTGTATTTTTAATGATAGATTCTGGTTGGAATGACAGTTCTAGTGAAAATCCCATCAAATACCCAATATCTGTATAGAGATACATGAGAGTCCTGACAGCAGCTTCCACCAGACCTTAGCCAGGCTGTCTTTGGTGAAGACTTCTTTCTTTTTTTTTTTTTTTTTTTTTTGCAGTTTTCCCCAGGGTTGAGTTTGAACCCACCACCTCCAGCATATGGGGCTGGCACCCTACTCCTTTGAGCCACAGGCACCGCCCAACACTTCTCTTTTTTACTCACTGCCTTGGCAGCCATCTTCAGTAACCCTGCCATTTTTCCAACAATACCATGGTTTCAATCAGAAAATTAGAATTCATAAACGTCAGCAAGAAAGGGTCACTCATTCAGGCCTATTTCATACCAAAAAGCTTATCAAATAATTATCATAAAACAAAATTGAGAAACGTTTCTGAAACATTGTACACATTCGAGAACTACTAGGATAAGAACTAACATAGCTTAGCCCAACGCTTCATATTTAAGTAAAAGTAATATGTGGTAAAAATAACATTTTGAGTATGCAAACTAAATGTGTACATTAATTTGTATTTGCATATTAAGTTAATCACTTTTAACTAAGCAAAAACTTTTATAATGGTTTGGACTCATTCCTTTCCTATGTCTTCTAAATCATAGTTGTCAGCTAATACAGGTACTGAGGGCAAAATAATTAATACTACTTCAAGAGTTATTATATGAGGCAATTATGTCATATTTCTATGGCAAATACCATTGCTAGATTTTGACAATTGAAAACTGAACTTCAGGAAACTGAAGTAATTTCTCTGAGTTCACGCAGCTATTGAATGTGAGAAAATTCGGCCAAACCCGGTCACATGAGGGACAGCACAAAAGCCTAATACTGGGAAGCCTGAATCATTGAGGACAGTACAGCAAAAGTCTAGGATAATGACCATTGTCTTAAATTCAGTATTAATAAATTCATAGAACTCCTTCTTTAGAGGTTTTTAAACACTTTGCCCAAAGATATTTTTAATCCATTACAACAGTCACAAAAACATGCATTAGAATTGACTAGTTCCAACATACTGCATGATGTGAATGGCTGGAATTACAGAGCCAAGTTCAGAGCCACTGAACTGTCTTAGACGTTATTGGCTCAGGTGTTTAGTTGTTTCTCTTTATCAGGCTCTGTCAGTGCTCTACGAAGCACGCTGGTAGGTTGTGAAACAGACAAGCATATTCACTCTGCTTATGAATATTCTGGGGACACCGAACAAGGACTTCATTAACTTTTAGATTTATTGAAATTGTGATAAAATTCTAATTTTTAAATTTCCATATACATGGTTACATATCAAAAAGAAAAAAACATGATTAATAGAGAGATACTTTTAGTAGCATCAAAAATTCGAAAAAAGTAGATAAACAAACATTCATTGCTTTATTTTCTAAGATCATAGGGTTATTGTAATAATAAAGACATTTATTTAACAGTGTAAAGGCATAGTTCATCAGAATTTCTCATAAATATTGTATGCCTAATGAACATTTGGAGCATATCATCAAATGTGTTAAAAATATGCGAAAGGAAGTCTTGGCTGTTGGAATGTTTCTATTGATCTCTTTTATTTCAGGATAAATCCAAAAAAAAGTAGTTGTTTTGAAGAACCTTTGATCACTGACTTGGTCTTATTATCAGAGCCAGTGCAGCTCCGCAGTCAGAGACACAGCACCCAGCTCCACGTTCCTCAGTACCAAGAAGGGGAAAGAGATTTACCCAGAACAATCACTCTCAGAATGTTCTCAGGTGTGGACTATGAGTGAATGTGCAAGCTATAGGCCCACACCATAGTAGCAATGAAAAAAGTTTCCATGTGTTGAGCTGAGAACTTAAGCAAATAAAACACCAAGGCTGGAAAATGAGTAATTTAAAAAAATGATTGGGTACTGGAGAGCGAAATAAACTTAAAAAGTCATTATGACTTCATGTTTAAAAATGCTTAAGGCTATAATTGTGACATGGCAAATAGTATTCATAATTCAGACTGTATTTAAGAAAAAAAATTTACAAATGGGATGGAGAGGTCAAAATTGACCTATGAGTGGTTTGATTCAAGTCATGTAGATAAACAGGTCATTTTAAGGGCATCAAGGATTGAACATCAGAGTTGATTTTATATAGCCATGTTTCTTACTGATATGTTAACATAAATTCTTTGTAGTCATAACTCCTTGTTTCCAATCCTAGAACAACTAGATTCACCCTTCCAATCCTTTCAACAACTAGATTCATCTTCAGTTTTTATACCTCATCAGATTCCTGACCAATTGCGTCGCACGTCTCATAATCTACTGTATCACAGTGTCCACCCTAAACTAGGCATCCTTCTAAAAGTTCAGAAAGTTTTGCATAAAAAATGAACAACTGAAAATCAATGAGGACAAATCATATGTAGCTGCAAAAAAGCAAGAGAATGAGATATAAAATAAAACATCTACAGAAAATGAAACTATGTCATAGGACATGTTCAACCATCAGATCCTAACTTTGAAGTTCTATGATCTTGAGAATAAAGTAGCACATTACATACATTAAGAAAATATGAATGCTAAAGAATAACATTAGATGGAATTTTTAAAACTCAGAGGATAAATGGAAGATGATAAGAAATTTTAGAAAATTATAAATGTAAACTTAGCCAGAAGAAACAGAGCAGTAACCAAACACATCAACAAAATGCCAACTGATGCCTTAAGAGAAATAGAAGATAGAAAAAAATGCATAAGAAAATTAAGAAAACAGAGGTAACTTAAATAAGTGAAAATACAAAATATACACGATATACAGACAGGGAAATCCTAATGAGGAGATTAATACTAAAAGCTATAATTAAAAGAAAACTTTCCAGAAATAGTAAAGTTATGAAATTATCATACTAAAAAGGTGTACTCTGTTCTGCAAATAAACTTCAGAGTGAACAATAATATATCTTCTAGAAAAATGTCTGCATATTAAAAGAAAGGCTATAATATAATCCTTTTGTGTCTTAAAAGAAAAAAAAAAGCCCATGACATACAAATGAAAACGCTTGTAAACAAAGGCAGGACATGGTAATGAGCATTTGTGACTCACTCGTGTGGAGTCAAAGTATGATTTCCTGTTAATTCACGTGGGAGTTTCTTGGACAAGCGATTTTAACATGTGCACATTAAGCCTGAAACTCTGATACACGGGAAAGCAATGAACTAGGTCCCCAGATTAGTTTCAGATTAAACACTGCCTCAGAGTCACGGGACAGAGAAATGTCTGACCACATATCCTGCTTCCTTTTAGAGGTATTTACACTATTCTCTTAGACTTCAAAAGCAACAGGTACGGAGGTGCCTGTGGCTCAAGGAGTAGGGTGCCGGCCCCATATACCAGAGGTGGCGGGTTTAAACCCAGCCCTGGCCAAAAACTGCAACAAAAAATAAAATTAAATTAAAAAGCAACAGATAATTATCACATTTTTGAACATTCAACCCCTTTATTGCCACATTTTAGAATGTTTTTCACTTTTTAGTGCCTTTTTTCTGCGTGTGTATATACCATCTACACATGTACACCATCTTACCGCTTGCATATCATGCAAATACTGCGTTAACCTCTGGTAGTCTCTGAATATGAAGATGTTTTAACAGTCACACTGAAGCACGTCACACGAATGTATTTTTTAAACCAATCTGCAGTGCCCTGATTGTGAATCGTCCTGTTATAAATCAGGCTTACCAGCATACTCTTTTCTCTTAATTGTCTGTACAGGGCACCCTGTACTTCAGAGGGATTATTTTATTTTCATGTCAAACATTTGCTATAGGATGTAATGGGGCCAGTTAAAGTTGAAGATAATGTTGAAGGTAACATGTTTGAAAAATTCTCCAAAGATCCAATGTTACGTTAAGAATTTGATTATGAAGACAAGCGATTTTAAACTGGATCCACCAATATTTCAATAAGTTGGGGGGCAGGGAGAGAGAGAGAGAGAAAGAAAGCTGGAGAGACTGGCTAAGAAATACAGGGATAAAGGAAAGGGAAGAACTGCTGAAAAAAAGAAAAAAGAATTGCTAAAAGAAAAAAAATAAATAGATGAAAGGGATAAACAGAGGAAGATAGAAATGGCCAAAAGCTAGACAGTGAGCCTGAGTAAAAAGAGGGCCAGGTTGGGTGGCTCCTGTGGCCACAAAAAAAAAAAAAAAAAAAAAAAAAAAAGGAAAAGAGGGCCCCAGGTTCGTGGGAAATAATAATTTTTGACTTTGTTACTCAGTGTTGTGGCCACATAAACCTAACCATACTTATCACCCTTCAAAGCTCATTTCCCTCCACCCATGAGAAGACGAACTACGGCTCCGTTATTTAGCAAGGACACAGAGATAAGAAATGTTGTTCTCTCTCCAGAATAACGGCACTAACCCGACTGAGGGAACTTCTCCTAATCCTAGAATGGGAATTCTATAACCTACTAATAACTGCATTAATAGTGCCTTGGGGCAGCAATTCTCAAACATTTTGGTCTTAGGATGCCTTTAAAATGTTTAAAAATTATTGTGGACCATAAAAAGATGTTCACACAGGCTAGCGCTATTAATATTCATCATATTAAAAATTAAACCCGAGCAATTAAGAAATATGTATAAAATCATTACAAATAACAAACTATCTCGTACACTAGCATGAATGAATTTTTAATATAAAATTCCCAAAAAAAAGTCTTTAGTAAGCAGAGTAGCTCTGTTCACGTACTTTCAATTTCTGTACTGTCCAGCTTAAAACCAGTTGACCATTCCCACCTGCTTCTAAATTCAGTCTGTAATAAAACATTTTCGTCATTGAGATAAAGAAAATCCAGTCTCACATGGCTAATGAATTAGAAAATGGACAGTTGTGGAACTGTGATAATTTCCTGATACCCTGGTAGAATTTAACACCATAGCTTCTGACAGTTTAGTTGCAATGTGAAATCAGAAACCATGCAGTTGTTTCACTTTGCAGAATCCATTTCTATGTCTGTGTGTGGGTCTTTTATTCAAAGACAGTTTCTATAACACGAAGGGCTGACTGTTTCAGACATACTTGTTAACAGAGTTATGAAGATCTTCCAAATATCTGATACCCTTCATTACATGATAACAAAATGTCATATTTTTAATATCACATTTGACCTGATTTATCTGTAAAGAATTTTGGTATCTGGGTACTTTCAAACCCCAGTGATTAATGTAAGTTTTTCAGGATTTTTATTCTCACTTGAAGGCTCAAATTTTATCACTGACAAAAGTGCTTTGAGTTGTTTTTATTTAAGTTACAGGCTCTTGCTTCATTGTTGAGAAAAACCTGTACCAAATACTCAAGTCTGGACAACCACATTATTTAACTTTTGGAGCGGGGATTTGAAAGCAGAAAATGGGAAGATGTGGGCACGTGCATGGACTATACAGGAAGTTTTCAATTGCTCACACTTGTTTCCTTCCTTTTCCTGCTTTTTAAGACTCCCCCATACCCCTTCTTGAACATATGAGGTTTTGCATATGAGTTTTTATTTGGCAGGCCTGATTCTTCTGCAATAAGAAAATTAAATAACATGCAAAGAGTGTAGCAAAGCAAACTTACCACGAAATAAACTGCAAAATAAATATTTGATCCATTTACTATTTTTTTTAAAGAAAGGAACATCTCCAAATGCATAAAACAGGATTTCCAAATGTTGAAAGGAAAATGTCAAAATATTTTAATTTGTGGGAGATCAGAAGCTGGTTTGGGGAGCTGAGGAATATAGCTCTGCTCTGGGATCACAGAATAAATCTGTGAAATACGTGTAATGTTCAAAGATCATGTAAAAAGATTCCACAGACCAACTGAAAATAGTGTAGGTAAGAATTTTACATTGAAGACAGTATGTATATTTAAATTATAGCAAGGCCAAATTCAATTTCAAGGGCAACAACATATTCTAAATTTTGATAAATAAGAAGTTCAAAAATCATTTTTACAGGAGATTGAGTATATTTTAAATTAGACATGTGATTTTGAGAGAAGTATAGATTTTAAGATATAATTCTGACATCTTTTGTACTTTTTGCCCCACTTTCACCGAGGACAATACATGTAACTTTGCAAAACTACAGAACGGGTTCCAGTCAGCACATTGACGCCGATCCTTCTCAGATTTCCCAAGTTCTATCTATACTCATCCATGTGCCTCTGGTGATTCTTGGTAATTTTATCACATATGTAGATTTGCATATCACTACTTTGGTAAAGATACAGGGGTGGTGCGTGTGGCTCAAAGGAGTAGGGTGCTGGCCCCATATACCGGAGATGGTGGGTTCAATCCCAGGGCTGGCCAAAAACTGAAAAAAAGAAAAAGATGCAGAACAGTTCCTTCACCGTGGACATCTCTCGTGTCCGCCTTCCAACACCCCACCCTTCTCTCCCGGGGTCACACCTCGGCCCAGCTCTTTATCCCGGCATGATGGGAAATCTTGCCTGTCAGCTTGACTAAGCCACGGTGCCCAGACTGGCGGTCCAGTCCTGTTTTAGACGTTTTTCTAAAGGTATTTTAAATAGTATTAATATTTGAATTAGTTATGTGGTGCAGGTCCTGGTTGCAGGACACAGCTACAGCAGAGATTAACATAACAAATGTAAACATTGTCTCCTAATTGCTTGTACCTTCATATCAATCTAAAATAAAAGAAATACTTGAATTGGTGGGTTTTGAGTAAAACAAATTGGCCTTTATTATATAGCTGAACTTCATTTAATCAGCTGAAGGCCCAGTTGAGATAGCTGACCTTTATTTTGCCAGCAGACAGCCTTTGGACAACTACACTACACCACTGGTCTTCCCTGGTCTCCAGCCATGGAATGTTTTAGACTTGGAAAGTCCATAATCATGTAAGCCGATACATGATCATAAAGGCGCCCTGCCACGCCCCACTGGCTCTTTCCATCTGGAGACCCTTAACAACCCTGAGGAATCCACCCAGGCTTCTGGGATGGCCTATTTTTCCTGCAGCATAATTCCCTGGAGATTCATTAAAGTTGCTGCGTGTCATTAATCATTTGCTTTGTTACACTGCTGGGAGGCATTTCATGTCTAAATGTACCACAATTTTTGTTAACCATTCACCCTTTGAAGGAAATGGGGTTTTTTGTCCTCGTCACTATTACAAATAAAGCAGCTAGGCACATTTATGCACAGTTTTTGGGTAAATATAGATTTCCGTGTCTCTAGAATGAATGACTAAAGGTATACTTGGTAATTGGCTGGTAACTGGATCCTTGGTTTTATTAAAAACTGCAAGATTATTTCCCATAGTGGCTGGACCAGTTTACATTTCTGCCAGCACCACATGCCTGATTCAGTTTCTCTGTATTGTTGCCAACATTTCTTATCTTCTCTTTATTATGATGTTAGAAATACTGACACAAAGGTGGTGCTATTTCCTTGTGGCTTTAAATCACATGCCCATTATGTATAACAAGGTCGAAGGTCTTTTCATATGCTCATTCGCCATCTGTATAATCCTCTTTGGTAAAGTGTCTGTTCATGTATTTTGCCCATTTTCTAATCAGATTTTTTTTACTATTAAAAATTTGATACAATTTTTATGCCACCCACATGCTCCCCAGCTCTTATTTATTTTGAATGGGAAAAAGGTTAGTAGATTACTTGTAGTTGTCCTACGGTTTTAAAAGAGAAAAACATAAGTATGAAGTCATCTGAGGACTTTGTTATCTATTTCAGTTTACATAAAATAATGTAAGTGCTTTGTTTATTTAGTCTATATTTTTTTGAGTGTGACACTTCTTGAGGCCATCTCTAGGATGGATCTAGGCTTCCCCTCAGTGTCTCCTGGTAGAAAAGGTTTCCCTCCTTCCACCTTTCTTGTTTCTTCTGCTGCAAGCCTTGTGATGCTTTGCTTAGTTTATTTTTCATTTTGCTTTGTAAAAAGTGTCTTCCCATTCAGCCTTCCTCAGTGTCAGAAGGTGATGGTCTCCCCTCTTCCTTGAATTTCCGTTCCTCACATTGCTCGGGGCTGCGTGATGAGATTTCTCCCATAGGAAAGGTGTGCCTGCCCTTCACGCTCCTTCTTATCTAATGAGTAAAGGGTGTGGCTGTTCCAGCTGCAGCTTCCATCAGCCAGAAGAATGGTCTTTTCTCCCATTTGTAAGATCTCCTTGTGAATCTATAACATCTACAGTACTGATCAGCTCTGTCCATTCTTCCCATCAACATTGTGTATTCTAAAATAACTGTCAGTTTTTCAAGTTTAACAGGCTGTTTCTTCCTATAACCATTGATCAGCTATGTTTGAGGGTCAAAGAATGTCCTCAACATGGGTCACTAACCTCTTGTCCTGGAATGAGAGGCACAGAACTCAAATTCCTGAAGCTGCTTCTTTCTCAGAACACTTGGAAAATCCTCCAGTTGAAGGCTTGTGTAGAACATAACAAAAAAAAAAAAAAAGGGTTGAACATATTTCAATTTTTAAAATTCCAGATCTCAGCCAGGTGCATGGTGGCTCACATCTGTAATCCTAGCACTCTGGGAGGCTGAGCCAGGTAGATTGATTGAGCTCAGGAGTTTAAGATCAGCCTGAGCAAGTGCAAGAACCCATCTTTTCTAAAAATAAAAAAACTGGCCAAGCACAGTGGCTCATGTCTGTAATCCTATCACTCTGGGAGGCCAAGGCGGGTGGATTGCTTGAACTCATGAGTTCAAGACCAACCTGAGCAAAAGTGAGACCCTGTCTATACTAAAAAAATAGAAAAAAGTGAGGCAAGAGGATCACTTGAGCCCAAGAGTTGGAGGTTGCTGTGAGCTACGATGCTATGGCACTGTACCCATGGTGACAGCTTGAGATTCTCTCTCAAAAATAAATAAATAAAAACCAGAGATGCTTGCCTGGATGTGGAGAAAAGGGAACACTTCTACACTGCTGGTGGGAATGCAAACTAATACTTTCCTTTTGGAAAGACATCTGGAGAACACTGAGAGAACTAAAAATAGACCTGCCATTTGATCCTGCAATTCCTTTATTAGGTATATATCCAGAAGACCAAAAACCACATTACAACAAAAATATTTGTATCAGAATGTTTACTGCAGTCCAATTCATAATTGCTAGGTCATGGAAGAAGCCCAAGTACCCATCAACCCATGAATGGATCAACAAACTGTGGTATATGTACATCATGGAATACTAGGCAGCCCTAAAGAAGGATGGAGACTTTACCTCTTTCGTATTTACATAGATGTAGCTGGAAAATATTCTTCTTAGCAAAGTATCCCAAGAATGGAAGAAAAAAGTATCCAATGTACACAACCCAATTATGAAACTAATTTATAGCTTTCATATGAAAGTGATAACCTAATTATAGCTTAAGAATATGGGGAGGGGGAGGGATGGTGATTGGAGGGATCACCTCTATGGTTTATCTTTCAAGGGTACATGTGAATCTTTCTAAAAGTAGAATATAAACGTCTTAACACAATAACGAAGAAAATGACATAAAGGCTATGTTAAACAGTTTGATGAAAATATTTCAAATTATATATGAAAACACCACACTGTACCCCATGATTACATTAATGTACACAGCTAATATTTAATAAGAAATAAATAAAGAATAAAATAAAACTGAAAATAGAAAAACTAGCTAAGCATACTGGTTGTTGCCTCTAGTCCTAGCTAATTGGGAGGCGGAGGCAAAAGGATTGCTTAAGCCTAAGAGTTTAAGGTTGCTGTGAGCTATGATATCCCAGAACTCTACCCAGGGTGACAGAGTAAGACTGTTTTTAAAAAAAAAAAAAGAAGATGAAGAAGAAAAGAAAAAAGAGAGAGAGATCTAAACACTATTGTTTGGAGAAAAACCGTATCACCAGAAGTGGATTTATATGAGTTTTTCAGGATATAAATATCAGTCAGATTGATAGAAGTCAAATCTATTTATAATGTCCATTATTTGTTCTAAGAATACGAATTTAAAAGATTAAGAATTTATTCCAAAATTTAAGAAGATGTGCTTAATTCAGCAGAAGAAACTTTATAAAAGTCAAGATCTTTTAAAACTTTTGAAATACTAAGAATTAATTATAGTTACAATTATTTGCAAAAGCCTGCAGACTTCAGAGTAGCATTTTTCTGTTGAAGGAGGAATAGATATTTCATCTTCTTTTCATCTTCTGGGAAAGCATTAAAACAGAATCAGTGATTTAATTCTATTCTAGACAGTTACTCTAAATATTAGCCTTCCATGTCTTAAATCTGGGCCTGCAGTGAGAACAGGTGACACACCCATTCCTGGGACGCGCTCACGGAGCTCACCTGCTCTAACTGCACGTCTTGGCCACTGACCGGCACCATCTCTCCCTTGAAGTTGACCTACTGTGGAAAGACACCATAGTCCACCTCAGCAGTACCCTGGACATTCAGGGCCAGAGGACAGGGAAATGGAGTCAAATGGTCTATTTGCTGCTTTAGGTATTATTTTCTGATGAATGGGGGAGACAGTGGATCAAGCAGCCACTACTTTCCTAGGTTGAGAATAAAGAAAGACGGCAGGTGGAAAGGGTCCTCTCACCTTCTTTCCAGCAGACTCCACTTGCTAAAACTTCATGAAAGCCAAGTAATTCCAGCCCAACCCCAATAAATAACACCAAACAAACACCGATCACAGACATCATCTAATTTTGCTTGACACGCCGTTAGTGATTCTGCATAGACTATCACAGATATCTCACAAATCTCACTCTGTCTGTGCTCCCCACACTTACAAACCATCAGACATCCTGTTGGCTACAGAATAAAGATTTTCTAGGGCACATGTCAAAAGTTAAAGCAGGAGAAAAACATTTTTTAACAACTGACTTCACTTACCAAACAGAAGAACCTGAAAAATGTCTCTGGCTCCAGAACTCATTTAATGTTTTTATGGCAGTGATAAAAATCACTTCAGGTGTTGCTGCAGCCCCAGCTGTGGACGCAATAGAGTTCCGGTGTGGAGAAGATCCATCAATAATAAATCAAACCTTGTTTCACCAATGGCAACAGACGTGTGTGCAGTGAATTTATTAAGACCAAAGCCACGTGCAGGCTTTAGCCCCAGCACAGGGCCCTCCTGCCTGAATGTCCCCCATCCATCAAGCCCCTCTCATTGCTTCTCCCTGATTTTGTCAGGAGCCTGGGAGGCTGTGGATTACGGAAGGTAAGTGCTTTCAGGCTCTGGGAGCCTCCCCAGTGTGTGTCTGTTGGGAGTTGGGGGGAGGGGGAGGTACTGCAAATAGTTTCTAAGAATTTGTAAATCAGTAATGTTTATTTGCATCTAATTTCTGAACTCTAAATGTAAACCATTTTATTCCATATTCGCACAATTCCAGGCATGGCCCTCCAGAAATGTTTGTTTAGCCTCATTTTGCAAACCAAATACCAAGACTCATAGACATTAAATGTTTTACAAAATTTACAAAAACTAACAAATAAGTGAATGAGTTTAATATTCAGAGTCTTCAAGCATTACTTCCATTTGACTTTCCTACCTCTAAAGCAATCTTGTAAAAGCCTCCGTGTGTGTGTAATTTTTAAAAATAGAAATAATTTCTGTATGGAAGTAATTTTTCTTTACTGAAAAGTGAATGTCAACATTCATTTTATAAAGTACAATATTATTTTAAAACATGCAAATATAAAACTAAAACTAGGCATACCCTGTCATAGCCTTGAAAGACCACAGAAAACGAAGTTAACGGGAAACATGCCACCACCTTCAGCTATTTTATTTATTTTTTTAATAGAGACAGAGTTGTCTATGTGGCTAAGCCTTGTCTTGAATTCTGGCCACAAGCAATCCTCTTGCCTCCTCCTCCCAAAGTGCTGGGCTACAGCCAGGAGCCATCGCACTCAGCCTCTTTTCCCCTTCTTTTAATTCTCAAAATCTCTTATCTCCTATCATCCCCTAGGGGCAGCCAGGGACAAGTCCAGTCTTCAGAGAAAAGGAAAAGTTGAACCTTATCTACAAATCAAGCCATGTAAGTTTCTACGTTCCCAAGTCACAGAGGACACTGTGGGGACATGGATTATTGTGTCTCCGTTTGTATTATAGTTCTAAAACTGCAGTTCTGAATATAGCAGCATTTTCACTGTCATTTCCATGACTCTGATTTTAATCAATGTGATGATTAAACAGAACAGGACGTGAAGTGATACATGAATATTTCAACAGAATAAATGAGCAAAAGAGATTTTTAAGACACAGTGATACTTCAAACCATTTAACAAAAAAGAGATGATTTTACCTCTATAGGAAATGAAATGTACTCTAACCTTTCCTTGTACCAACACCAGTTCAATTAGTTTTAAAATTCAATCTATGGATATTTATCCCATGAATGAGAAAAATTTTAAATTGGATCTTTGAGGAGATTAGTAATAAACATAATGAAAATATCCAACAATTCCTTCAAATAAGTGATAGGAAATTTAATATTGTAGAATTTAGTATATGATACAGAATTTTATGTCCCAACATTATAACATTATTAAGAAAAATAGACTGCTAACTATCTCGTGTGGTGTCATTTCTACGCTATTCTGATGTGTACGTTAAAAGCCCTAATGTCAGCTCTAGACAATTCATCCATGTAATAAAAAAGCACCTGCATTCTCTAAATCTACTGGCATTTTTCTAAGTATCAATATTTTACTTTCCAGGAGGAAATATTCTACGTTTTGTAAAGAATATAAATAGACCAGATACTCATATGTATCAGACTTCTTAGGATAAATCAATAAAATATTTGCCACCAGACTCATCAATGGGGACTTTAAATTGTTTTTCTACTATTGTGTAGTAAATTGCTCCCAAATGTATGAGGTTAAAATAGCCTGACAAAACTTCATCATCTCACATAGTTTTGAGGACCTGAGGATTAGGAATCTGGGAGCAGATGGTTCTGGTTCATGATCTCCATAGAGCTCTGGGCCAGGACTCGGATCACACGAACGCCCAGCCTGGGGTCCAAACTCGCTTCCCAGTTCACTCGCACTGCTATTGGCCGGGCTCTGTTCCTCTCTGCCTCTTTGGCTGCTAATTAGGGACATTAGCTCCTTGACTGTGGACCTGACCCTAGACAGCCAAATATCCTTGTGGGCAGGAATACACAAGTGTGAAAATGCACTAAGGTCAGAAGCTTCGAGGGCCACCTTGGAGGCTGGCCACCACAGAAACTTTATCTCCACTTGGGGCCAGTTATTTATTGAGCAGGGCTGTCCTGTGTGTTCAAAAATGCTTCCCCCCTCCACCCACTCTGCCTCTATGTCTTACTCCGTAGAGCTAAATAACAATCACTGTGAAAATAAGAAATTCCCTCCAACATTTCCAAACTTTTCCCATTGAGAAGCAAGGTCTGAAGTGGGGTATCTCTTATTTTCAGGGGCTGCTTTCTAACAAAGAGCAATAAAAATGAAAGAGAAGTGTATGCAATCGTCAGCAGGCGCCCAGGAAAGTCAGCCAGCTGGAGTTCCCGTGTCAGGTGTGTCAGAATGTCCACAGGTGACCTGTGTGACAGCAGCAATGATGGGCAAGCTCACCGAGTTTTTAATAGAATGCCCTATCCCTGGAGAGGTGTAAGGCGGAGTCCTGTGGAGCAATTTTTGTGCCTACTTTCCATTGTTCTTCATCAAACCTCATTAATGTGGAGATCTTCAATTGCACCTATTATAACAAAACCATGACTATTCAATCAGCAAGTCCTCAGCCTGTTCAAATTCTATTTACCAATGTCTTTACCACTCCAGTGTCTGCAGACTTCCTATTATTCTTCAATTTGAAACAACAAACAAAAAAGAACAGAGATCAATTTTTTTCCTCTGTCAGAACAATGAAAAAAAAAATCAGTTATTTCAGATTTATTATGCAAGTAACATACTTGTATTCCTTATCAAATATTTGTTTTGTAGATGCCAAAGAGCACAATTTTTCATGCATTCATTTGTTTATCCAGAATTGAATAAATTTATTGTGTGTGCTAACTACTTAAAACGCTATGTTAGAGAGAGATGAGTCTCACAGGGATCCTGCCCCCCAAAGGGCTACGCTCTCACAATGTTCACAGGTATAGGGATCACAAGGGAATTCATCCTATTTTTTTTTTTATCAAAAGGCTAGTTCAGGTGCAAGTCTAGATAAAAATCATCCCTGAATACTGTAGCACCATCAAAGTCCAAATAGACACACAACACCAATTTTCTTAGAGCTTCAAATATTCAGATATTTGAGATGAAGAAACAGATGGTGCATTGACACTGAATGCATGCGACCAGCGAGGCCAGATTTAATAATGTTCTATTCTCAGCAGCCTTTTCATGGTGTCTGGTTGACTTGAAAACGATGCCATTCAAAAGGTACCACTTTATACCACACATGCAGTGGCTCACAAAAGCCACTTTCTATGTTTTGGGGAACTTTAGAAGTTGGTTGGTGTCACATTTGTAGCTTGAAATCCACTGTGGTGGGAATATTTACACCATGGAAATTGTCAAACACTGTAACCAGAGATTTTTAAAATTTTTCCTCAGAGAGCTGGTTGTTAAACATTGACTGTACATCACCCTGCAGTTGGAATGCCACAGTCTTAAACTTGTGATCAAGTAAGAGGCAGCGGTTCCAATGTCACACCCGGTGTCATGTCCCTCTCTGGGGCTTCAGGGTAAAGCCTTAAACCTGGCCAACCAAAATGATAATAATTTTCAGTTGAAGAAAACGATTTCCAACACCATCTGGGTTCTATATCTGAGGTATAAAACACTCTAGAAAATCAATCTGAGTTTTGAGGAAAGAAAATTCTCTCTAAAAGTGTCACTTCCATCTTTCTTCAGTCTGATAAATGCCTTACCCACTTCTGATCCACAAAGATAAAAAAATACAAAAACTGCAATAATTTCATGGGTGAATATTTGTGTAGATCAAATTTTTACCATTTCTCATTTAGCTAGCGGATAAAGGTTATTATGCCTGCTACAATTTGGTCTCAAAGTATTAGAGAAAAGGAACTTCAGTCATAAAACATGCAGTTTTATTATTGTTTTATTAAAATAACAAGTTACTGGGCTCTCAACAGAACCTGGATGTCTTACGGCAAGCTGCTATAAAGTGTTATTTTATGGATGTACATTTATTCAGAATGTCTTTTATTTTCAGAGCAATCAATACCACTATTCTCTTTACATATTTTGAAAATAATGCAAAAAAAAATAAAAAGAAAGCAAATGATGTGTGCTCAAGACTATCTCACTATGATTTTTAAGATTTTCATTAACAAATATGGGTCAGGAAATTTAATTCATAAATCCTATAGTGACGTAACTCTGGCAAGGCACGTGTTCTGTGTATAAAAAGACATACACATTCTAGTCTATGCACAGTGCCCAAGTCTCCCATCTGAGCCCAAGGGCAGACTTAGAACTTCCTCAGGAACTGACTTTCTTGTCTTTCAACATTTGACAGTACTGAAGGCTTTTTCCTTATAGTTAATTTTTTTGATGTTGGAAATTTCAACTGTGATATCAAGAAACTCAATCCATAAGCTTCTTAATATAATTATTAACCTGTAAACATCAAAACAGGTGACCGCAGAGAGGATAGTTCACTAGGATATGAAGACATTGAACATCTATCCCACTTACCACCGCTAACGCATTTAGAACACTATTGCACATGGAGTATGTATAAAATGTTGATTTACATTCAGGATCTAATTAACCATCTTGTAGTTTCCATCGGAACCAGTGATAGAATCCTTGAATGTATCATTGTCACTGCAAATGTGCTGCATTTTATGAAGACAGAACTAAATAATGTAAAGAAGAAATGGCCACCACCATTTGTGTCTGCATTTGTGTGTGGCCACCACCACTTGTGTCTGCATTCACGTGTTGCTACCACCACTTGTGCCTGTATTTACGTGCAGTATTGTTTTCTTAAAAATATTGTTGTGCCCTCAGAACTATCCCATCATCTCACTGGAGTGAAACGTTTCTTCATATGGTTATTACACCACGATAGGTTTTAGGTCCCTCTAAATAAACCATTTTCAGCATAACTCTGAGAGAGCCAGACCAGCACCATTTTGTTGTTTACTGCCTAAGTTATGTTCCTCATTTTGAGCCCCTGCCGCCATCTTAGATAATAAGCTTCAGCTTCCCCAAAACCCTGACTTTTCCCCGAAATCAAACCTCCCAGCCAGCCAATCAGAAGTGCACCTCAC
>CAUYTI010020602.1:0-19663 GCA_963575145.1 Galago senegalensis | reverse complement strand
AGGGCACACTTGAACTTATAGTTAAATATTTACAGTGTGGGTGCACATGTGGGTACTTAAGGGAAGAGTCACATCTTGATGCTCCTGCATGGCTAGAAACAATGATTTAATAAGCTTAAAACCAATATTCAATTGTTTATTATGAGTAGGTTAGCAACTAAATTAAGAAAATGATTGCAGATGATGGACAAAAGGGAACAGAGACAGCAGAGAAGTGGATCAGAGAAACCAAAATGTGGTTTCTGTTCTGCTGCAAAATGTGACAGCCTGGAAGCCTGGCCCTTTAAGATGAGGAGACTGTCTTGCTGGAGCTTCACCCCTCCCCCAGGTGTGAGGTCACTGAGCAGGCAAGGCTCCCCAGGTGGGGGCTGCACTCTCAGGGAGAATCAGGGATTTGGGGGAGTTGGGGAGTGCAGAATGCACTGGAGACAGGATCAGCTTGTGCCTTGTTAAGAGAGAAAAAGTCTCTCAGGAACAGATAAGGAGAAAAATACGTCCATTCTTCTGTCATCTTGGTATCGGCAGAAGTGCCAGCTCACCTTAGCACAAGGTTTCCCCAGGGGTTTAATCATCATCTTGTGATTTGTGTGTGTGGTCTGATTGGGCTCTACTTTGACATCTTGTTCCTGGACTGTGTTCCCTGCCCCATGCTCTGTTTGTGTTAACATCATAAGTAACTTAGAGCAATAATAATAAGAGGTAAATCAGTCTCATTAACATAAAGAAATAGTTTGGTAAAAAAAATGCAAGCCCAGCAAGAAATATGACATAAGGGTTCAGCCTTCCCCCATGAGATTGATGATTAAAACAATGATGTGTGTAATAAAAATGGAGCTAGCCTGGAGTGAGGGGCTTTCCACCAGTCCTCATGCTTGAGAGGTGGTCAGCTACCCTGACCTGGCTGCTCTAAAAAACCTTTCTCTTTGTGTCTTGACCCTTCATTTTCCCTCATCCTCTCATCTCTGCCAGTCACTGGGAGAGAACTCATGGTGTAGTTTGGGGTTCATCCCCAACACTGCGGTACACTTAAATTATGATGATTTTTTTAAAAGAGTAAAAAGAAGAATATACTTAATGTGCTTTGAGTTCTGCATGGAGTTTTGAACGTCTCAGATTTGTAATTAGATGTTTTTCATCAAATCAGTGGAGTTTTCATCACTATTTCTTTGAATACTTTTTCTGATCCATCTCCTAGGAATAAGGCAGGGTAATGCCAGTGGAAAGCTAGGGGTATTGAGACGTCCATTCCCAACAGTCTGTAAAGAGGAACCTGTCCCACCCTGTATGTCAGTGGAGGTTGAGTGGGGAGTCTGGGCTTCCACCTCCATCTAGCAATAGTAAAACAGTATTTTGCTTCCTCCACTAAAGTTGTGTCAAAGGATACCTGTCAAAACTGATCACTTAAGTAAGATCCAGAGTCTCTGAGTAGAATATTAAAATGTCCACATTTCAAAAAAAATCTCTTATCATTCCAAAAGCCAATAAAATCTTACATACACCAAAACCAAGATGACACAGATGTTAGGATTATCTGATAAGGTTTTTATGGAAGTCAGATGAAAAAAAATGGGAAACTTTAGAACTGTAAAATATAAGAACTTTAATTTAAAAATATCATGGACAGGCTCAACGGCAGGATGGAAGGCATAGAGGAAAGAGCCAGCAAATTCAAAGCAGAACAATAGCAATTATGCAGTCTGTACAACAGAGAAAGTAGATAAAAGGTAAACAGGCCTTAGGAACCTGTGGTGCTGTAACAAAAGATCTAACATTCATGTCATTGAGTCTGAGAAGGAGAGAGATAAAAGGAAGGGCCTGAAAAAGTATTTGAGGAAACCATGTCTGAAAACTTCCCAAATTTGGCAAAATATATAAACTTATACATTCCAGAATATGATTGAAGAGGATTCAACTCAAAGATAACACAGTAGAACATCTTCAGGATGTAGGCGCCAGTGATGATTTACTAGACATTAAAAGTACAATCTGGGGCGGCACCTGTGGCTCAAAGGAGTAGGGCCCCAGCCCCATATGCCAGAGGTGGTGGGTTCAAGCCCAGCCCCAGCCAAAAACTGCAAAAAAAAAAAAAAAAAGTACAATCCATACAAGAAATAATAGATGAATTAGATTTCATCAAACATTTCATCAAAATCTAAAATGTTAACTCTGTACAAGACAATTATTAAGACAACGATTAAGATAAAAAGATAAGCTATAGACTGCAATAAAATATTTGAACTGTGGCACACTGGTTGAAAATCATTGATATAGACAGAAAACAAAGAAATTTAGTAGAATTATAACATTTTCTATACAAGGCTGCTTTATGAGTTACAGCAATTTAGTTATACTTTGTTTTCTGTACAGTTTGTTTTCATGTCCGGTCCAATTTAAGAGAATGTATTTAACAATTGGACAATGTGATAGTCATGAGGTCTTTGTGAGATAGTTAAGAAGGAAGTTAATCTATAACAAAGATCAACAACTAAGAGGGAATATGTCTTCCTTGGTGCCTGCTAATCATTTACAACATTTTACCAAACAATGTTAGGGTTATGGTATGATTAAGGTTAGGGTTAAGGTAGGTAAGTAAAAATGTAGGTCAGTAAAAAGACTACTCTATAATCAGAGAAACAAAGGTTACATTTGCTTAGGTTACAGCTGCCTGTGTATGAGACTGAGGTCACATAATCGCATTCCATTAAGGCCCAGCATATTTTAAAGTCCCAACAGCTCAGATTTTTAATTACTTATTTTCACAACAGCAACTCCCATGACGCTCCAGAAAAGTGGGGGGGAAAAAAGTAAATCTCAAAGAGTCACATACTGCATGATTTCACTTAGAAAACATCCTTAAAATGACAAAATTATGGAAATAAAAAAAATTAATGGTTAGAGTCGGTAGGGAAAAGGGGAATGGGAGTGCTTATAAAGGGGGCATAGAGAGAGATACAGTCACGCCTTAGTATTCCTGGAGGATTAGTTCCAGGACCTCCCATGAATATCAAAATCTGAGGATGCTAAAGTCCTTTATATAAATAGGCATAACATGTATGATATAATCTAACAATTTCTAGTAAATCTAGTATATACTAGGAATTGCTGGGGCTCAGGCAGTGGTCTGCATTCTTATTTCTTGGCTGTTCTTGGCTAAAGAATGACCAGACACCCCAAAGTGAGACAAGCAGGAAACAAAGTTGATTGAGGAACAGAAAGATAAGAGCAAGAGTTTGCAGAGCAGGAGTAAGATATAGGTTTACAGAGCAAGATACATTCACCATAGACGACAAGTGGGCCCCCTGGTCATGGCAAAAAAGGCTGTGGTTATGGCCTGGGGTACTGTTTTATACTGTTTGGGCTGGGCTTATCTCGTGGTTCAGAAGTCACCTTAGCTCCACTGAGTCTTACTGCCCATGCAGATGGACGTCCCATGATCCTCTCTGAAAGTCCACTGGGGAAGCATGAACTGCACTGTAGATTTATGCTAATGACATGATAATTAACTTTAAGGTTGTTCTACATCACCTTCCAGTGTCTCTATTGTACTTAGGCTGCTTGGCCGTTGAGAGAGCCCTCTGCATTCTTTTGCAATTTGCACACTAAACTATGATCCGCAGATTGATGGGGGGGGGGTCCCTCCTTTCCCAGGTGTGGGCAGTTGCTTTGGACAGGATTGAGGTAGGGCGGCACCAAAGAGAGGGTGTGGCTGGGAGCCCACCCTTCTCCTTTTTTCCTAGAAGAGCCAGAATCCTAATTGTCTGCCTAACAAAATCATCTCTAGATTACTTATAAAACCTAATCCAATGTAAACAGCAATCACATGGTATTGTGTAGGTGATAACAACAAGAAAATAAAGCACGTACATGTTCAGTACGGATGCACCTTTTTTTCAAATATTTTCTACTGTGGGCTGGTTGAATCCATGAATGTAGAATTCATGGACATGCAGGGCCGATCGTATTTAGAAGAAAGGAATATGTCTGCAGCTCGATGGTGATTTGTGAACTAAAAATAAAACCCTAAGCCTTCCCTTACCCCCATCACTGAATAGAAACCATAAAAAGAAATAGGTAAATTTCTACTTTCATGAATATTCATGACTCCTATAGCATGTTACATATTTGGCCATCCGGCTCAGCATAAATTCCTGTTCCCCTTGTCCCTCTCTGGAAGCACATAATCCTGGCCTCTGACCAGGGCCTCTGCTTTTCAACTTACTGAAGCCAAGCCACCTGTAAGCTGCAACTCTTTATGAGAAATAAAGCTCTGCTTTCCAAATTATGAAGCTTGTTATATTTTTTCAGTTAATATGATGGCAATGACATAAATCTACACGTGATAACATGACATAGAAGTATAAATAGACATTGCACCAATGATACTGGACATACGTTGATACTTGTACATTAAATGTAACGGGGGGGGGGGATTAGTTGAAGCCTACACAGACCTTCTCGTTCTATCTTAGTCACTTCTTATGAATCTGTAATTATTTAAAAAATGCCGTGACTGTAATTTGGCAGTCATTTAGTTTGGAGACACTGTGCTTAGTCATCTCTCTAATGATTTAGCATCACCTTCTGGGGCATTTGGTTGAAATTTGAATGAATTACCACTAGATGACACCATTGGTTACTCAAACCAACCCTCAGAAGAGTCCCTAAAGATCTGAAATTTATTTAAGGCTCTATTGTTTTCAAAAATGTGATTTTTTTAAAAAAATATGAACTTTATAATCCGATGAAACTTTACTCTCTGTTGATCCTAGGAGAATTGCTTGTCTGCCCCACTTTAATTATGTGAGTCTTCATTAATGGTTTTTACAAGAAAGGCAGCACAGGGCAGAGTCAATGGTTTTATACCTTACAGATTTTACTTGTTTTTTTAACTATTTGGTCTTACTTAAAGCTTTTAGGAAAAACTTCCAAATGCTTCCTTAGGGGTGCTAAAATTTCTTTGTGGCTGTGATTGAGGGAGGTGGTGGTAGAAATATCACTAACAAACTTTCAGAGCTATGATTCCTGTGAATTAAGTGTCAGATCTAGTTACAAAGCTATTTACCAAAGGTCGCTGCCTAAATCTTCCCTATTTGCTTGTGTTATTATTATTTTTTTAACTTCTGTATTTTATGACGTTTGGGCACCTGAGAAAGTTTGCTGGCTACAGAGACTGTCCCTCCCGGGGCTACTCAATTCTCAGAGATGCAAACAACGAATCTCAGGGGCCAGGAGACTGTAGACCTCAATAGCCCAAAGCCTGCTGGGATTATTCAAACCAGCCCACTTCTACACTGTTCATTCTGTCCTGCCTTGCCTTTCCTAAAAAACCAAAAGCAAAAACAAAAAACCAATGAGGACTCATGCCTAGATTCCCCTTTGCTGCTGCTTCCTCCTTCTGACCCAAACCCGTGGCTTCCCTGCGGGTCTGTATGGCATGGCTCACCCTCTCCTCTTGGGAATGGTAAGTGATAAAAATCTTTCAATGGCATCGGTCTATTTGTGTCATCACTTACTCACCTCCGTAAATTAAAAGGTACTGAAGTAGTCTCAGAGTTGCTTTCAAGCCAGATGACCCACACTCGGCTGTTTCTTAAAGATCCGTGTTTTCCCTGGTCTTTGAGTGCTAGAGGGGGTGTGATTAGGTGGCATTCCATTTCAACCCCAGGCCCTTGGCACTGGTTACCTTTCCCATTCTTCCCTCATGTCCATAAGGTCCACTTCTTCATTTGATGAAAGTCTCCCAGATGTCACTTACTCGGAGATGTCTCCCCTGAGCACCCTGTCAGAGGTAAAAATAATTAAAAGCTGTCACAACATCAAAAATATTTTATGCCTTGAGAGAGATGTGACTGTGACCTGCATCATGGCGGGCTAAAATTCCTATTTCTTGGGTTATACATTAACTTGCTCTCTTATTTTTCTTTTTTTGCACAATCACTAAAGAAAATTAAATAATGTCAGGGATAAAAACTTCCTGCCTTCTTAATTGATGACGCTTGTAATAGATTAACTTCCCCTTTGCTGCCCTGCTTTGCTTAGAGCAGATGACGGAAAACTCATGACTGGTACACCCTCTGCACAAAATGTGTAACAAGCCCTTCCTGAAAAGAAACACCACTTCTAACTGATAAAACTGCTGTAAGCATGTGCCAACCTTGCATAAATAATGTTATAATCCTGCTAAAAACTCCTCTGGCTCTGCCTATAACCGAGACCTTAACTTTCCTACTTTGGAACATGGACTTTATTCATGTGGGCTTGAATGAACTCCTTAGATCAGAGTCTGACCCTTTTGATTATTTTAGGCTGACGCATAGATAGCACCTCATCCTTCTCTAGTCAGGCTGTCTGCTTTCTTTTTTTCTTCCCGGTATTTATATGACATGTCTTTTAAAAGAAAAAATTTATGATTTTCTTGCTCCACTGTACGGGTTTTCTAGGGATGCTATAAAAGAAAATACAAGCAATAGACATTTACTTTGATGGTTCTGGAGGCTAGAAGCCCAAGTTCAAGGTGCTGGTTGGTGAATTTCTTCAGTGGCTTCTCTCCTTGGCTTGTGGATGGCTGTGTTCTCACTGTCTTCACATGGTCACCCCTTGATCTATGTGTTGTCTGTGTCCTAATCTCTTTTGTAAAGATACCAGTCATACTGAATTCAAAGTTACCCATGTGACGTCATTTTATTTTAATTATCTCCTTAAAGGCCCTATCTGGAAACATAGTCACATGTAGCTAGGCTATACAGTACATGCTCCAGAATACTAGTTTCGAAGTTCATGAGTCTTCTATATTGCTAGCATTGGGACTAAGCATGCACTACGTCAAAATATGACTATAGGAACCCAGAATATGATACCCCCAAAATACACTTTTTTGGCTTACTTTGAGCTGACTTTCTGAGACCCTGCAGACAACAGGAGTAGCCCTGAAAAACTGTCCTTTGTAAAAGAAATCTTCATCCAGAATGGAAATCTACATCAGGAGAAGTATCTGTATCATGAAGAGGGCTGCTCTGAGACAATTTTATTACCTGACCACTTTTGATCTGCATAGTAAGACCATCTTTGCTCACCACACATTTCCTTCCCTTGCTCTCTGTAACTTGTCCACACCACTCCCCAGAAGCCCCAAGTCCTATACCTCTCTGTAGCTCAAAATGCCATGTAAGCTTGAATCATCTGACCCTTCTTCAGGTCTCATACTTTTGTGGGACTCCTCTCCTATTGGTTTGTTGTATGTCAGTTTACTTGGAGCTCAGCCAAAGAACCTACAAGAGTGGAGAGAAGCCTTTTTTTTTCTCCCCTACACCAGCAAGCCTGCTTCTGATCTTCTCTTCTGGTATCTAAGAGCCTATCAGCAAAACATGAACTGTTTGAAGCACTTAGCAGCTTAATATTTAAAATCTGATGGCTTTTCAATGAACTTTTATAATTAAATCATTTTTTAAATATTATAGTTTTAATAGGTAGAAAATATCAAACCACAGAGCAATTAGTTGGCAGTGAAACTTGCAAATTTATAGCACTTTAATTAAAATTACAACCTTAATTAAAATTTTATATTACCTTTCCTTTCTGCCAGTAAAAACCCAAACATCTGGCTTTTGGCCTGTTCTTATGAAAACAAGTGTCTTTTTATATGAAATAAGCATAAGCCAACATTAATATTATTTTTTCTTATATAGGTAGCATTATAACCAAGATCCTCCAAAATAGCAACATAAAATTTTGAGATTTATGTTTACCTTTTCCTTGTCAACTAATAAGAAATAAAACCAACACCATGGAGTGGCAAACAAAAGAAAAAGCATTCTGGGGTGGTGCCTGTGGCTCAGTGGGTAGGGCGCCAGCCCCATATACCAAGGCTGGTGGGTTCAAACCCGGACCTTGGCAAACTGCAACAAAAAAATATTTGGGTGTTGTGGTGGGTGCCTGTACTTCCAGCTACTCAGGAGGCCGAGGCAAGAGAATCACCTAAGCCCAGGAGTTGGAGATTGCTGTGAGCTGTGTGACGCCATGGCACTCTACCGAGGTTGATAAAATGAAACACTGTCTCTACAAAAGAAAGAAAGGAAGGAAGGAAGGAAGGAAGGAGGGAGGGAGGGAGGGAGGGAGGGAGGGAAGGAAGGAAGGAAGGAAGGACGGAAGGAAGGAAGGAAGGAAGGAAAGAAAGAAAGAAAGAAAGAAAGAAAGAAAGAAAGAAAGAAAGAAAGAAAGAAAGAAAGAAAGAATGAATTCTAACTGGGGTCTCTCGAGAGTTGCAATTTGGGAAGTGCAAATCTAGTAAGCAACTAAATCGAGTTCTGTCCAGGCAAGGTCAGTCAGGGGCTTATAGGGCCACTGTAAGTTTGCACACCTGAAGGATTTTAGCACAGTCTGTGGTTGGTGATGGCTGGTATAAGCTTAGGATGCCCCTGGTTAATGATCAAACAGTTCAGGTAGCTGTCTCTCCAGAGGGTAGTGATCAGGACCAGTGAAAACAGTTCAAATCAAATGCGGCTGGTTTTACGATGTGGCCTGGTTCAACAGGTCAGACTCCTTCTGGGTGTGTACGTAACTGGGGGCCAACTCCTCCGCTGCCCCAGCTCCTCTTTAGATGCCTCTGGCCTAATCTTCTCTCCATTCTGGGTTTTCTTTTCACATCTCCATCAGTAGGTTGCACTGGATGTTGAGAAAGGTATATTTTCAGACATATGCTCTTATGGTCTCTTTCTTTCAAATCACATCTACACTAAAAAGGCAAATTAGCTTTAATAAATGAGGGCATGATTTATATTCAGAGAAAAACCTTACTCACAATTCTACAGTTCAAAATGTTTAGAAAAATGAAAGGCTTATGTGATCTATAAACAAGGACCTAATAAGCACCTCTGGAATGGCAGAATAAGAAGCTCAGAAAAGAGCAAATCCTCCATAAAAGTTATGAGCAAAAAAATAAATAAATAAAATCAACCATTTTACAGTTTTTGACCAGGGCTGGGTTTGAACCCGCCACCTCCGGCATATGGGACCGGCGCCCTACCCTTTGGAGCCACAGGTGCCACCAATATCAACCATTTTAGAGCTCTTCCAATTAACAAGGCTTGCAACAACACAGGGGGCGTTTATGAAGAACTCTTACAGCTCGGTAACAAAAAGAGAATCCATTTTTTAAATGGGCAAAAGGCTTGGATACTCATCTGCAAGGAAAGTATAGAAATGATCAATAAGTACATGAAAAATGTGAATAGGAAATAATGGAAAAATTACTAACTCAGGTTTATTCAGTAAAAGCTAAAAATCAAGCTCTTTCCCTTTCAGAAAGTCACATTATACCTTCATTAACGGTACATTAAAGGCTCCACCATTTGGCCTGCAGTCAGGGAAACTGAGGAAAGCATTGGAATTCAGAGCTAAAGCAGGGCGTCACCCGGCCCCCAGGGCATCACCACCCCCAGGGCAGTGCGTTGCTTTCCTGGTGATACAGTAACTTCAGTATGAAGAGGAAAGATCTATTTTTCCTTTAAGCAGAGCAGAGCAAATTATTTTTCATGATCACTTGCGTTCTCTTTTTGCCTTGCTAGGCAGCTATTGGTCTTATGTAGGGCACATCTGCCTGCCTCTAATGGAATATGGTAAACTGTTCTGTCCCCAGAGGGACCCCAGATGGCTTGGCAACCTTTCCCTGTGGGATGGCTTGATTGGAGACTGCTGTTTTTCATAAAGGAGAAACAGAGCTGTGAGTCTAACCAGAATCAAGTTGCCGAGACTCAGAAGCTGGCACAGATGGGGCTCATTAGCAATATTCTAAAAGGGCCAAAGGAAACCAAGAGTGGGACGTTTTCTCTCTTGCTTTCTCCCTTATTTGTATGATATTCTCCTTTTGTTTTACATTAGATTTGCCACTTTTCCCTTTAAACAGCTGTTTAAAATTAGGATCTTCCATGGAAGAGTGAAGATCCTTATACTGCCTTTCTAGAAATAAAAAAAAATAATAAACTTATTCCTTGGCCCCCAGGTTTGAAACCTCAGTCTCAAACCGACCTTGAAGGTGAGTGATCCTGATCACATTCTCATCACCATGGTTGAACTGTCAGGCAAATAAAACCGCTTTCTATTCTCAGCAAACACACAGATCATGAAGTAATATGTTTTGAGCGATTATATATATAATCTATTCCCACTTCAGTGTTTTCTTTGCATCAGTCTCCTACTTTATATTACACTTTTTATCATCTGTTCCTGACCATGCTGCTTTAAATTTTCTAGAAACAATCTATAAATCAAAGTTAATTCATATTCTCATCTTCATGATTACATATAAATAACAATAAAGTTCTTTTTTTTTTCCTTTTAGCATCCTTTATGGCTTAGCAAATAGTTTTTTGAGCCTCCACTGCATCGCCCTGTGGAAGGTGTTATGTGTATACAAAATCATGATATCACATTTAACCTCAAACCTGGAGCAATCTGAACAATAAGTGAATAATGGTAGTAGGGGATTTTAACCCATCTATTAAAATAATCCGTGAATCCATTATGAATAACTAAGCAAGAAAACTCTTCTTTTCAGAAGAATTCAACTAATAAATATAAGAAGAAGGAAATAAAAAAGTACTGTTTGTCAAGCACCATAGTAATAACTGTTCTAGGCAGAGATCTTCGATGGATGCCGACCTTAGAGGATGGAAGTATAATGAGAAACAGAATTTTTTTATAGTCCTCAATTGTCTCTCCACATGCTATCTATTAATTGCAAAGGAAAACAAACAGTAACTTTACAGTGGAGAAATGTGTACTACCTTAACCAAGTGGTCAAATTGATAACAGGTGCCCCCGATATGCTATATTGAGAAGAATACAACCCTACTTTTAAGGTGTTCTTAACGCAAAAAACCATAACCTGAACTTAATCATCTGAAAAAATTAGATCCAACATAGAAAAATTGTACCAGACAACTGGAAAATAATCTTCCATGTCATTAAAGACAAAATAACCGAAGAGCTTTTCGAAAAGAGAGAATGAGGCTGTATGACGTCTAAAGGCAAAGTGTAATGCTGGATTAGATCCAGAGCCAGAAAAAGGACATCAGTCAAACAGTTGGTGAAATTTGAAATAAAGTCTGTAAAATAGGTATAGTACTACTATTGTAACAATAAGAATTTATTGATTTGGGGTGATGCCTGTGGCTCAAAGGAGTAGGGCGCTGGCCCCATATGCTGGGGGTGGCAGGTTCAAACCCAGCCCTGGCCAAAAACTGCAAAAAAAAAAAAAGAATTTATTGATTTTGAAAATTGTGGTGGTGTAACATGTTAATATTTAGGATATCTGGGTAAAAATATAGGAGAAACCATTGTATAACATTGCAACTTTTTGCGAGTCTGAATTTGATTCATTTGAAAGTAGTTCCCTTTTTATTGATAATCCTCTTTGAAAGTTATTTGACTTAGATGAATATACCATTTTTCTTTAATAGAGGAAACATTTTTTATTTTCAATTCAAAAATGCAAATTATAATGATTTCAATTTTTCCTAAATTGCTTTCATGATAAAAAAAAAAAAAAAAAAGGAGAGCTAGGTGTGATAGCTGACACCTATAATCCCATCACTTTGGGAAGCCAAGGCAGGAGAAAGGCTTGAACCTAGGAGTTTGAGACTAGTCTGGGCAACACAGCCGGCCCTTGCTTCTACAAAAATAATTGTTTTTAAAATTAGCTAGGTGTGGTGGTGGGTGCCTATAGTTCCAGCTACTATGGATGCTGAGGTGGGAGGATCATTTGAGTGCAGGAATTTGAGTTTACAGTGAGCTATGACTGGGCCACTGAACTCCAGATCTCCAGCCTAAGATGTTGTGTGTGGGGTGAGGGAAGGGAACGGGGAGAGAGGGAAGGGGAGGGAAGGTGAGGGAAGGGAGAAAAGAAAAGGTTTGTCCTTGTTATAGTCAATGTGCATCCCCCAGGGCCAGAAAAGAATTTTGTGAATAAAATACAGCACATATTCCATTTCCTTATGCATTTTAATACAGAAGATATAAATTTTAAGTGACCATTAAAGGCAGCATCAAAAAGACAAGACGTCACCAAAAAAGTGTCATTTGGCCTGGAGCAGAAAGTAGCACTGTGGGCTTGTTTCAGCTACTTATTTTGGTGATGGTGGTAAGCGCATTTGTTTTATCTCTCAGCAAATTCCTGGGCACAGAGGCCTGAGAGAGAACTGGGACCAACAAGACTTGAACAGTGTTCTCAGGAAGCTCTCAGGTGTGTATGTGAGTGTGTGTGCTGGGAGCGGTGGAGGATAGAAACCCTGGGGGGGGGACCACATGACCATTGGAGGACAGAGATGGAGCCACTGACCCGATGGCTTCCAGGTGGAAAGGACATCCAAGCAGAGGATGGGAAGGTCAACATTACTCAATGTATTTCTCTGAATCCTCTCAGTACGATTCCCTTCATCACCAGCAGCTGCCTTCTGGAATCTTGCTTCAGTTAACAAGTGGCGGAGTAAGTAGGAGAGCTCTTCAGCAGCTGTGGAAAGGGAAACTACACGTACAAAGAAAACGGTGGCTGAGAAAGAGCAAGAACATGTGAAGAAGCTATAGAAGGTGCTGTTTGGGCGGTGCACATTGCTAAGAGAGAGTGGAGGGAATTGAGGCCACAGGGTAAACAAATACCAGAACAAGGCCGCTGGGGTGCAATGGCTCACCCCTGTAATCCTAACACTCTGGGAGGCCAAGGTGGGTGGATCGCCTGAGCTCGGGGGTTCGAGACCAGCCTGAGCAAGAGTGAGACTCTGTCTCTACGAAAAATAGAAAAACTAGCTGGGCGTGGTGGGCATCTGTAGTCCCAGTTACTGGGGAGGGTGAGGCGGGAGGATCGCTTGAACCCAGAAGTTTGAGGTTGCTGTGAGCTAGCTGACACCAGGAACAGAGTGAGACTCTGCTTCCAAAAAAGAAAAATCCCAGTACATGAAGTGCCTATGGTCTATACTGAGATTTTTGGACATTATTTTGAGCATCCAGGGGCCTGACTTTATACAGAATTTTTTATTTCAATGTATGAATCTTCAGTGGTTTTCAGTTTTGCTTTTGGACCCTCTATCATAGCAACTTCCTTCTCACCATGCTGGCCCAAGGATAAAGGAGGTTATCCCAACTTGCTGAATCCTATGAAGATCTCTGACCATGAGATACGTTCCCTGATGGAGACCAAAGCAGACTGACTTATGGAAGATTGTTCTGCTTGGAACACTAGTTCTCAAAGACTCTATCCCAGATCTTTCCCCTTGTGTTGGGAATTGACTCCTGCCTCTGTGTCTAGGAATTTGTGGCAAGTCAATAGCCTCTATATCCTTACAAAAATAATGGTTGAATGAATAACGCTTTAAAAGCGAAATTTCTTGTGGAATGGTGTAATTGCAACCGCTTGCCATACTTTGCGGTTTCCAAAACGGGCAAGCTAGGGACCAATGTTGGGTGGCCAAGCTGAAAAGACAACACCGCTCACAGCTTGATGCAAGAGGATTTTCCATTCCGCCTCTTTCTTACCAATTGCCAGAAGCACTTCATAAAATTACTCACCAGAGATGGGAGTGCTTTTCAATTTTATCTCAAGGGTACATTCTACTTTACCAGAAGAAAAATAAGTTTACATTTTACCAGTTTTGTAAGGGCTTTTTTGTATTAGTCAGGCTATGGTAACTGCCATTTGTATTAGTCAGTCTATGGTAACTGCCATTAAAAAAAAGAAGTCTCACCAACTTTTTATAACACAATTAAAGTTTATTTACAATTCATAACATAGTTCCGTGCGGGAAAGAGGAGAGGCAGGCCTTTGATCCACACTCATTCAGGGATCCAGGCTTCTTCCAAGGAATAGCTCTGCCATCAGCTAGGGCTCTGGAGTCTACTGCTTTGTCCAAAATGAAAGAGGTACATATCATTTCTGCTCCTAATTACATATAATTACATAATTACCCACGCCCCCTCCAACTGTCAAGGATGTTGGTAAATCCAACCCAACTGTGTTCCCAAGGACAGAAGACTTCTCTTCCCCACATTCCATGTGAAGACTTGAACTAACTGATCCCACATTTTGTTTATTTCCATACTGTTTCCGTGACAGTTTTTGGAGTACCCTCCCTCTCCCCCAGGTTGGTTGTAGGATATCACGGATACTGAGCGGGCAGTGTTGTGACTTTCATGGTCACATCACAAACATTTTCATATACTCACTGCCTTCGTTCAGGGCTACCACAAAGAGCACACACTGGGTGGCTTATACAAAACGGACATTTATTTCTCCCCGTTCTGGAGGCTGAAAGTTTGAGATCAGGGTGCCGACGCAGCTGGGGTCTGGTGAAAGACCCTCTGCTTCCGAGCTGCAGACTGCTGTCCTCTCACTGTATCCATCAAAGGCAGAAGCAGGGCTAGAGAGGTCTCAGGGTCTCTTCCATTAGTGGGGGGCACTAATCCCACCAATGAGAGTTCTAACCTCACGACCTAAATTACTCTCCCAAAGACCCCCACCCACCTCCTAATGCCGTTATATCAGGAGTTAGGATTTCAGCATATGAACTTGATAGGAGGCACAATATTCAGCCCATTACAATGACTTTTTCGAAAACTATGATTCATACGAATTTAATGTGGTGGTGGACAAGAACATGAGTGGTATTTATGAAACCTGTTTGAATGTACCTCCTATGTCTTGTCTACTTCTTAACAGAGAATTTATTTTATTGAAGCATTTGAATTACATGCCACTTTATAGTACAATTATGTGTCTCCGGAGATTCTTGTACTATCTAAGCCATAAATATAGCTGCAAACTTTATAATGGCCAATGTGAATAGTTCAGTGTTATTTTATCACACGTGGATCCTAATGACTTATTGTCGTAACCACTGTCATAAAATATTTGGGAAGGCTATGGAGAATGGAGGTGAGAGCCATTGAGTTGGCAGAGGAATTTCTGAACAAAAGAAAGAATCCCCTTTCTACTACCTGTGAATTTGTCACAAGAACTAACAAATACAAAAACTCCATGTATACAGATTATATTTTTGTGTGAAAAAACATTGGAGTTGAACTTCACATCGAGGTTTGACCCACGGGTGGGAGGGAGGAATGGGGAGAATCTAGATGAGATACTGTGATAAAACCGTGCACGTGAACTGTGGTGATTCCAACCTACTTTCTTCCTCTACTTTTAACTCGTTTTCTCTTAGAAAATGCTGTACGCTTCCATACGATAACCTGTGAAATCTCTGAAAAGGGTCTCTTTACCATGGAATTTGATATCGCATCAAACAACTCAAACTCATATAATAAAATAACAATGATAACAAAAGCTAACTGTCATTGAGTGTACTTCACGTAGCTAATATTGGTCAAAGTGATTTATATGCATTAACCCAGGTGGATCATTACACATGGCTCCTTTTGCTAAAGTTTAAAATCAAGATGTGACACTTACTTTTTCTTCTCTTTCTTTCTTCCTTCCTCTCTCTCTCTCTTTTTTTTTTCTGATACACAGTCTCACTCTGTTGCCCTGAGTAGAGTGCCAGGGCATCATGATAGCTCACAGCAACTTCACCTCTCGGGCTCAAGAAATCCTTTTGCCCCAGCCTCCTGAGTAGCTGGGACTATAGTCCTGTGCCACCATGCCCCACTATTTTTTTTCCTATTTTTAGTAGAGATGGGGTCTCGCTCTTGCTCAGGCTGGTCCCAAATTCATGAGCTCAAAATCCACCTGCCTGGGCTGCCCAGAGTGGTAGGATTACAGACATGAGCCACCATACCCGGCCTAAAGCTTACTTTTTAAAATGCACTCAGACAAAGAAGCAATGATAAAGGTTGCTATAATTGTAGTTATGAGTTTCCATCTTTTGTTTTTAAGTTTTGTAGTTTTGTCTTTCTTATTTGGACATTTGTTACTATCTACAAAAGCAAATTAATGAAAAAGTACCGAAAAATTTTCAGATTACATACAAGAAAAAAAAACTTGTTGTAGTCCTGAGCTGGGGCAGAAGTTCATGATCTGACATGATTAGTTAGCTGCTCCTTCTGTGAAGAAATTAGAATTCCTACTTGACAGATTTTAACAAGATTAAGAGGCCCCTCTGGGAATCCTGTCTCTTGCCTTTCATCCCTGGAAGCAATCTGTAACCTTTGGTACCTCACTGAGTCTAATGATCTTAGAGTACATTCTTTGATTTCCTTATCCAATCTAATAAGAATGAGTTTGTGCTCTCATCTTTCATATTAAGTCTCTACCAACATTCAATTGGTTTTCTCAGTTGACTTTTCCCTTGTAGCAGTCTTGAGATAAGATTTTGACTTCTTATAATGATTTTGTCTGAGAAATTGCTTTAAAGAGATATTTTTTAAAGGACTAGGTGATTTTTATTAAAATTCTAATTTAACTAGGGACAGGTGACACTTAAATCTTTATCAGTCACATTGTTAAATTTATTCATTCCTTTTAGGAGACCAGTTTTTGACAGGATAGTTTTGTTTTTATTGAGACAGAGTCTCACTTTGTTACCCTCGCTAGAGTGCTATGGCATCACAGCTCACAGCAACCTCAAATGCTTGTGCTCAAGTGATTCTCTTTCCTCAGCCTCCCAGGTAGCTGGGACAACAGGAGCCTGTCACAATGCCTGACTAATTTTAGAGAGGGGGCCTTGCTCATGCTTAAGCTTGTCTTGAACTCATGAAGTCAAGAAATCCATTCATCTTGGCCTCCCAGAGTGCTAGGATTACAGGTGTGTGCCACCTCACCCGGCCTTGACAGGATAGTTTCGATAAAGGCAAGGATCTCAGGATGTTGATTCCTGAAGGGAATAGAGAGGGTTTCTGGTAAGGGGAGAAGGTGGTAGATTTGAAAGTTAGCACAATTATACAACTCAGGACACAATTCGAGGTGCAATACGGAACAGTGCTTTTCCAGCCAGCTCTGTGGCTGTCCAACCAAAGAGTTAAGGATGTGTACTCTCTCCACTTTATAGAAAATTACTTATTTAATGCAACATAAATACATTGAAAAACAAAATGTAAATTTTCTTATGCATCTTTAAATGTTAGGATATTATTTACTAATCTCCTATGGGCAATGCAAAAACTGACCAAGAATCTACTCTCTGAATGACTGGAATTGTCTATCTTGACCTGAACTATAAAGCTTCTATTTTTAAAAATGCATAATTTTAAAAAATACAAGAAAATTTATTGTCATAAAAATATGACTCTTTGAGGCATTAAGTCAAATAGCCTTGACTCAAAAAACATCAAGTGAAAAAAGATACTTGTGTTGATTTCCTAATTCTCCAAACACAACTATGTTGTCTTTGTTTAGAGAGCACATAAGCAGTACCTACTTTCACGTTTTTCCTAACTCGAAGGGTGGCTCTTGCAGGATGTCTGGTTGAATGTCCTGTAGATGGCGCTCTACCTAGCCAGGTCTCAATATGTGCTCACTTCCTTCCTGTGGTCCACAACATGTTATTCCTACCCTGAAGTTACTACTACATGGAACTTTTCCACTCACTACAGTTGTTCCCAGGGCTGGTTGTTCTGCTCCTCCAACCTGCCACCCTAGGGAGCAATTGCCTTCCTAGATCCAAGTCTCTGAGCGGTGATTCATTTCTTCTTTCCTTAATTTTCTCTCACTGATCATTACTTTTTATTATGTTCTACAATTCCCTGCTGGTACTTTCTCTCTAAAGCTAACAGTTCTGGAATTGGGTGCTTTTACACCAAATATACATGTCTACTTTTCTGAGATTTCTCTTAGGATTTCCCAACTTAAAGTTTCTATACTCCCATTATTTTTGATTTTCATAAGATTTGGTCAATAACCCTGTATATATTGGTCAGTCTGCCAGACTTCTAGGGTGAGCCCAGCAGGTTGTCACAGCAAGCTCGGCAACAGCTGCAAATAATTAGCACTCACAACGTCTATAAAGAAATCTTCTGAAGGAGTGAAGAGTTTGGTGGGTTGCCAATGGCAGGAAGCCTGGACTAGTGATTAGGTCACCCCTCTTGAATCTTTGATTCATAGGTTTGCTTCCTGTAAGAGGCTTTAAAAAGTCAGAGTTGAATCCAACTTTCTTTGATGCAATAAAGTGGAAAAGGGATGTCCAGGTGAAATTCTAGGAGCCGAGGGAGAGAGAGAGTAGCCCAAGCCAGAAGATATAAAGTGACCTATTACTCAAAAAGTTGCTGTACTTTGTTGACCAATTTCTCGTCATTGCTTCAGTGAGTCACTCCAGCCATTAGATATTATTCCAGTTTATAATAACACATCATTTATAAGAATCACCATCAAGGAATAAAAAACTGGCTATAATCCAATTTATTGCTACCCTTACCTTTCCCCCTTTTAAAACAGCCTATATCTCAAACCTTTCACTTGCTGTTAGAATTGCTTTTTAAATATATTGATTGTAAGTGTTATTTATTCAATGGTAAGATACAAACAAAACCCAAACCCAACTGCTATCTCTCAACCTAGGTCTCCAGAATGATCTCATGGGTCAGATGAAGACTTTACCCAACCAAGACTCCACCTCTGATAGAGGCCTTGGGGAGATGGCAAAGATCTGCCCTATAGGCCTCTATGTCATTTTCCTGGGTCAGAGATGTTCCCTCAAACACTTTGATTACTTCCAATTATTTCTTTTTATTATTATTATTAAATCATAGCTGTGTACATTAATGCAGTCATGGGATACAATGTGCTGGTTTTATATACAATTTGAAATATTTTCATCAAACTGGTTAACATAGCCTTCATGGCATTTTCTTAGTTATTGTGTTAAGACATTTATATCCTAGTAAGTTTCACATGTACCCTTGTAAGATGCACCGTAGGTGTGGTCCCACCAATAACCCTCCCTCCACCCATCCTCTTCCCCCTCCTCCCCTCCATCTCCTCTTTTCCCATATTCTTAGGCTATAATTGGGTTATAGCTTTCATAAGAAAACTATAAATTAGTTTCATAGTAGGGCTGAGTACATTGGATACTTTTTCTTCCATTCTTGAAATACTTTGTTAAGAAGTATTCATGTGGCTCAGTGCCTGTGGCTCAAGTGGCTAAGATGCCAGCCACATACACCTAAGGTGGCCGGTTCGAATCCAGCCCGGCCCGGCCAATCAACAATGATAGCTGCAACCAAAAAATAGCCAGGCATTGTGGCGGGCGCCTGTGGTCCCAGCTACTTGGGAGGTGGAGGCAGGAGACTCGCTTGATCCCAGGAGTTGGAGGTTGCTGTGAGCTATGCCATGGCACTCAACCCAGGGGGACAGCTTGAGGCTCTGTCTCAAAAAAAAAAAGAAGTATTCATGTAAACATGAAAGAGGTAAAGTCTCCATCTTTCTTTAAGGCTGCATAATATTCCATAGTGTACATATACCACAATTTATTGATCCCTTCATGGGTTGATGGGCACTTGGGCTTCTTCCATGACTTAGCAATTATGAATTGGGCTGCGATAAACATTCTGGTACAAATATCTTTGTTATAATGTGATTTTTGGTCTTCTGGATATGTACCTCGTAGAGGAATTGTAGGATCGAAGGGGAGGTGTATTTTTAGTTCTCTAAGTGTTCTCTCAACATCTTTTCAAAAGGAAAGTGTTAGTTTGCATTCCCACCAGTAGTGTTCCCTTTCTCCACATCCAT